>OZ020244.1:26589246-26701711 GCA_963971285.1 Astropecten irregularis
ACTACAACAAAACACCATGGACCAACTTCACACAGTGACAATTGAGAGGTTATGTGCATTTACATTACCTGTCCCTGAATGTCTACTTTTATAAACCCACCATAGTAATGACATCAGAGGATGACTTTTGGCTGCATGTAGAGAATCAATTAATCTCTATGGTTGTCAGTTAAAACAAATAAATAAATAAAAATCCCTTCAAATTACCAAATATATAAATAGTATTTATTACAATCTGATTTGTAATTTTTCTGTATGAGAGCTTTTGATGAATTATAACCTTTATGGGGTGATTTAGGGAAGCTCTAACTTTGTAGGTTTCCTACAATGAATAATACTACCATCAGGGCCCAGGGGCCGATTTCACAAAGCACTAAGACTGATCTTAAGCACAATGCAAATCACTATGGTGATACTGACTGTTGTGTTAGTGAAAAGGGAGTAAGTCAGTGTGGACATGGTATGGGTTGCCTGGAAGCATTTATTATACGACCTTTGACCTTCGTAAGCTGGTACATTTACATATTACTACACTGACAACTCATCTTAAGATTAATCTTAGTGTTTGGTGAAATCTAGCCCTGTAAATGGCCATTCTGAGACTGATCACTTTTTACCTAAAGCCAGTCTATTAAGGTATATATGTTGCTTATTGTTCCCCAAAACAGAGTTCAGAGTTGCATTATGCAATTCAAGGAGGGCCTAGGAGCACTCGCCGAAGAATTACAGTGCTTTCCTAAGCAGCTTCAGAGTCTCTTCATTCTGGATGAAACACCATTTACACTGCATACCTTCAAGGGGCTGTACGAAGTAGACTTCTCATCCCTTGGGTCCAACAACAGAGTACTGGAGGAGGACACTATCTACTGTTGGGAGGTGTTCTTGCAAAATTGTACAAGTATGTAACAGACATGTCTGCTTCTTTGTCCTTTAATACTAGTATCATTGAATAATGTCAATACTTAGTGTGTACGGTGCAAGATTTAAATTGAAGACAGAGTGGTTCAAGCAATGATTTGAGAATATTCATCTCCCACCATTATCTCAATGGGAGACTTTTGAGCACCAGTCTTCAAGTCAACAGCGCATGCGCACGCAATTGTGAGCATGCGCTGTTCTCAAAAGTCTCCCATTTGCATGGCCCAGTAAATGATTATGACAGTTGCCCTTCATTTTAGAATTTGCCTGTACTTATTGCAACATTCCAGACCTAAACGACAACACAATTGATTGATTGCTTTACTTTTTTATTAACCAAAGGTAACAAGTCAGAACTGAAATTGACTCAAGTCCTGGAGTTTTGGACAGGCGCAGAACATCCCCCTCCAGCTGGGTTTGATGACAAACTACAGATCGCATTCTACTCCATTCAATCAGGATGCAGGAGGCTTCCATCAAGCTCTACATGTGGCTTGGTCCTGAACCTACCTAGAGGCATGGAGGATCCTGATGAGTTGGAATCAATGCTAATCTATGCAGTAAAGGAGACACAAGGCTTTGGCAAAATATAATTGCCAGAGATAATTTGCAAACATACACATGATATTGACAATTCAAAAGTTCTCACAAATATATTTTTCTCAGCATAATTGTAACAGTTTGAATCAATCAGAATTTCATATGGAAAGAAGTTATTGGTGAGGTCCCAAAATGATTCATGATTCCTTGACAAATTGGGATTATGTTGTAGAAATAAGGAAGACATTTGTTTGAAAGAAATAATTAAGCTTTATTTGTATTTTTCTCAAGATATATATTACCTATTATATGCTAGTCTGAAAACATACTTCAGGATCAGATAACTAAGTATTGTGTCCTAATGATTCCTAATAATCAAAGATTATTTTTAATTAAAATGCTTACAAAAGGTATCAATTTTTTGTGGATAACATTTTTGAAATTTGACAGTATTGTAAAGGCAATCGCAATATTCATAACAACTTTTCTACAGCTAAATTATTTTGATAGCAAAAATCCGGCAAACTGGCTTTCTATTAAAATAAAAATATACTACTTGAACTCAGTAAAATTAATGACTGAAAATTATGTCTTGAAATTTTTAAAAATTATTGTAAATTGAATCTTGAAATTTTACACATGTGAACAAGGTGATCATCATTTTTTTTTCAAAATTTAGTAATCTTAATATTAAGGTTTTATAATGTAGTTTTAGCACAACACTGTCATTTACAAAAGTGTTCCATTGTTTCAGTGTTGGTATTTTGCTATTGCATTTTCAGCTCCAGTTCGGCGTGTTCCTATTGAGTTTATAAGTTCTATACTATTACTTGGTCCACAAAGAGAAGACTATCCTGTTTTGTTTTATTTTCTTCAAACATTTGGTTGAAGATTTTAAAAGAATCTAATAACCTGGAAATATATGTGGTATGATCAAAGGTCCTCAAATTTTAGTTCTCAAACGTTTTCTGCACAGAGGTGACATTTGTAGAAACTACATTGGCTTCTTTTTTTGTTTTTGCATGAAGGGCTTCATGTAATTTGTTTTTCTTTTCCAAACTTTGAAATAATCATCCAATAAAAATTGAATTTTCTAAAAAGTAACATCTGGCTGAAAAATCTTGAGATTATATTTTCAATATTTGCGTCAGAATACACCAAGAGGAATCAGTGGGAATTTTTTTTTTAAATGACATCATCAAGATCTTAGAAAATACCTCTCAAACTATGTATACATATGTGATATAACTTTGCAACTCAGTGAGTTCTGATATATTTGATACATTATCATACAACTGGAAGCTTTTAAAAATTAACATTTTTTTTGTAAGTCTTTCATGTTTCCTGTTTACATTAGTTTGTCAAAGTTCAGCTCTACATCTTTTTTTTTTAAATACCAAAATCGACTTCTCAGCATTTGACCATGTTATTGGGCCTTCCCTATACCAAACTGTCAGATCATTGAGTAACTAAAATAAGTAAATCATTTTGCAGTCAGTATTAAAGTGTGTTCATAATGAGCAGTATTTTTGTCAAGTTTAAAAACAGCTGTTTTGGCCATTTCAGATGCATGTAGATTTCAGAAACTGGTTTTGAATTGGTTGTGGGAGTGTAGCAACAACACAATGTAAAAGAAAAACAAAATGTGCCTTGTTATTAGAATTTGGTTCCTTTTTCAAACAAACTGGTAAGGATCACCTTTCTCACTTCGGTTCAGAAGTGGCTTGCTTTCTGAACAGGCAAACAATTACACAGCCAAACCATGCAGGTATCTTAAATTACACGTCACAACATGTCTTCAGATGATCATCAAAATGGCCCCTTTTAATCATGTGTTTCCCCTATGTTGATTTATATTTATATTTTCAAATATTTAAATACTTAACATTGTTCTTGCCATTGAATAAAGAGTTTCTATTTTGCTTCATGACATGTTTTGCTATTGCTGAATCTTATATCAAATCTTGGCTACAGATTGAGTGTTTATGTGTCTTCTAACAAATGAAATGAAAATCTTGAGTGTGAAAAACAAGTATTGTAATAACCAGGATACATGTGCATCATGGTTTAACAAGCTCATTGGCTTCATTTACATTGATCCCCTGTCAGTAAAATGTAAGGAATTATAAGGAAGCCTCCAGATGAGCAGCTGCTATAATGACTCACAGCTAAAGATAGCTTTAGTATTAATTTGATTTCCTTTAAATAGGCTAGTCTCTACTGCATGTATGTTGGACACAACTTACATGTACCAATTTGTGAAAATACCCATAAATGCATAATGAATAAGCTTTCTTAAACTTTCCCTCTGTTAATGATTCCAAAGTGTAATACAACATAATTTATTTCCACAGTAGGAAACTTAAATCACACATGAACATGTTTCAATGCATTACTTGCTGCACCAGCCACTCAAACAATTGTGTGGCTTCCTGGAATGAAGAAGGCATTGTTCTATTGTTGACATTTAGGAGATCCCTGCATACACCTTCAAATTCAACATCACATCCATATGCTGAGGGTGCTGTGGTGAACTCTTGCTTGACAGCTGTGATTTCTTCCTTTGGTACTGATAGTTTGTACTCTTGTGCACCTATACAAGAAAAAGATATTTTAATACTGCATCAAAAATGAATGGTACATCAGCACTACAGTAGTGTCATGACATAGGAAACATACTTGATATTATTGATCTTCTGTGGTTTAAGAGCAAACTTGTCATTATGTGTAATGCACACACAAGTCCTATAGATATTATAGAACTCTTCTCGGTATTAATCTCAAACATTATTTATTTTATGGGGTATTTATTGATTTTATCTTAACAACGACTCTCAACAACATTCTTGAACAGAAATAACACCTGTTAATTAACACAAGTAAAGCTGAAAATTACTGAGACAAACTGAACTTTCGTACCAAAAACACAAGGAATGAAATACATCATATCTGGCTTTCCAGGCAGAGCTATTGTATGCGAGTTGACTCTTACACTGTGCTGGTTCCATTCAATCATGACTTCATCAAGTTCTTGCTGGATGAGCTGCATACAGCAGAATCTCAAGCACTCCCTGCACAAAGTTTGCCAAAAGACAATACTATGGTTAAATTCCACAACAAATATGTAAATGTGATTGGAAGAAGGCCACAGTGTGATTTTTTGCATTATTTGTATGCCTTGATGGATAACGATTATGAAACATATAATTGAATATGCACACAATCAGGTAAAGAAACATCTGAAGGAAAATAATACATGCAGGTTCTCAGTGCCGGCATGCTGTTCTATAAATGCCACTATTGTTAATAAACTGCCATCTATAGATTTGATAATGGCAACAGCTTTTTATGATTGCTCATGATTGCTCGTAATAATTCTGAAAGTATAGGGCAAATCTTCCTACATGTACGAATGAATTAAGATTTCACTTTCACAGACAGACTGATATATGAGTGCATTTTATTATGCAGTTATTGCATAAAAGGATGTGCATCACAGTGTACAAGCTAATAAATGTTCAATTATTCCACTTTTTATTAAATTGTCAAGATGTTTTGTGATATCTTACAAATGTATAGGTAAAGTGCAGTCCAAAATTCCATCTTGCACTAACTGCCTAAAACCACCTCGCCAAAAATGAGCCATCATCTCGTACAATGTACGCCAGAATCGCTCAATTCTCTGCAAACAAGAAAAGAAAAAAAAAACTTTCCACAAGTGACAAAAATAGGCAACAATTACCATTTCAGGCATGTAAAAAATGATAAAAGCAATTTCCACACTCATGTACATTACAAGAACATAAATTGCAATATGAACATCAACAGTGACCTCCAATCATTTCTGATGTCTACTGATCATTCATTCATTTCATTCATTTCGTTTATTCATCATGATAACATGAACATTTTCTTCCCGGTCATAAAACATTAAGTGACATACATATAAAATGTAAAAGGCATAAATAAATCATTCGTATTTGTGAAAATACATGTAGTGTTTGATAAAATAAATAAATAAATAAACAAATGAATAAATAAATAAATAAACAATAAACGCATTTATTACGCGCCTATGACAGGGTAAAACAAATTTAGATATGCCATTGTATGCAGGATATACATAATTATATAACATTCCCTCTCACATG
This sequence comes from Astropecten irregularis, assembly GCA_963971285.1. Lineage (NCBI taxonomy): Eukaryota > Metazoa > Echinodermata > Asteroidea > Paxillosida > Astropectinidae > Astropecten > Astropecten irregularis. The sequence goes on from OZ020244.1 coordinate 26,594,856, forward strand.
AACATAATCTAAATACAGTATATGTAGGAAATCAATACCTGGTTATGTGGAGAGGCTGAAAAGATTACACGAGGATATCCGTGGTGGCTTCCATACACATCATGAAAGGCGGTTTGGATGTTGGAGATGGTTGTATTCTCTGTACCCCTATCCATATGAATGCAGCGGGGAACACCTACTTCATCAAAATACAGAATACATGGGTTACATCACTAATCAGTACAAAATCCCTCAACAAAATTATACTACTGATCATGTCAATGTAAATGTCTATGATTTTGCAGGCTTACCCTGAATTTCATCCACAAAGTCCATGAAGTATGAGGCAACTAATGCTGGATCTCGATTGGTTTTAGCTACCCGAAGCCAAATAACACGACGAGAAAATCTGAAATATAATAAAAACTCATCACTGTGATTACCATTACCTCATGCCACACTACTCCTCTGTTTACTAGATTGGCAAAGCCATGATATGTGTCAGAGTTTGCCTCTTGATGTCAATCAAAGGCATTTATTTACTTCAAATCGAACTTCACCCATACCCAAATATGTCAATCACCTTAAAACAGACTTTTTAATATTTATAAATCTTCAGCCTAAACATGGACGGCCCTGCCAGCACTAAACCCCACATGCATTGTCTTCCAAACCCCTCAAACCCCACCCAACATTCTGACCCTCTCCAACTTAAAGCTGCATTCACTTTACCCTGAGCATATCCCAGCCATCGGCACCATTTCCACACATCCTGTATACCCAGAAGATATGCCATGTATTACCCTGCAGAAAAAGGTGACTTTTTCCAAACTTATTGCCACACCATGTATCTCACACAAAGGGCTTTTAAAACAATTGGGTTTTAAAAAGAATTAAGGTTTATCAGCCTTCATGAGAGTCAAATAACCTACCCATCTATGGCACCATGTATGCCAAAGCCATACTGTCGTAGTTTGTCATATTGGTCCACATGAATTGCATAATTTGGGCCAAGATTACAGTACAGCCGACGTGTCAATCTGTGCCTCCTCCTGCTCTCCACCCCCTCAGGATCCAACAGCCTTTGAGCTTCCAACACTAAATCTCTGTGGAAGGATGATACATACTGCTTGAAAAAGTGTATGTGTTGCAGTACTGCTCTCAGTAACAAAAACCGAAATGTAGTCCATTGAGCAGTGAATTCATCAGTTTATAAAATTATGAAATACTGCATCAGGTAGAATTCAAACCCACAACCTCCTGCTTTAATATACTAGTGCAGATCATGCACAGTTGGTTGGGATTTGTTTATTCAGGTTGATAGTAATCAGTTGACATAAAATTTAAATCAGGCTTACCCTTCACATTTTCATGGTACTTAACAGTTTACAGCACAAATTTACATAACTGCTTTCACCCTGACACAAAAATCTGAACAACAATGAAATACTGTAATGCTAAATTTAGACATATGTATACAAAGTGCAATTGTAGGTTGGGACCAAAAATTACAAGGTCGGTACAGAATAAACTACATACCTGGAAACATGGAGTCCATAATATGTCATAAGTCTCCTCTGCATTGACCTACAACCAAGGTTGCTCCCACTGCCTTCAAGTATAAGCTGGAAATTCAAAATGAGTTCAAATATTGTTTCAATGTCAACCTCCAGGAATTCCCTAATGTCTTTTTTTTTTTTACTGGATTTGACCTTATGTACTTGGTCAAACATCACAAATAGTACATTTTAGGTCTTTTAGGAACCCAAATCTATGTTACAGAAACAAAGATTTCATGAGAGTGAATGCATTCAGCATAGCTCTTGCCAAAATCAACATTTTGTACAACACCTGAGAGACCTTGGGCAACCCTCATTAGACTGAAATCAGTTGTACAGCCTGACATTTGGATCCTCAAAAAATTTGTTTTAAATAAAGGAAGTAACTTCATTCATGCTGTCAGTGGGCCTAAACAGTCTCCCACACTCCAACATTCCAAGGAAAGATCTAATATGATTTCTGCTTTCTGCAAACCACAGGTCAATTTTCATTTGCTCCACACCAATTAACAAAGTTAAGGCGTGATCAAAGGGTATTTCAAATTACCAATTTTCTTAAACACTTGATATTTTGAGGAGTGGAATTTAAACATTGTGCTGGTACTTACTTCTAAACATCTCAAACACATGTCACATTCATCATCATCAGGATTATTCCTCTGAAGATGAAATCTTTGGAGAACCCTCTGCACTGTTCTGATGCTGAATTGGAATAAACAAATACCATAGGCACAATCATGTTCAGTAAACATATGATTTTGACATTCTTAGAGGGAAACGTTATTCAAATAATCTGTTTAAGCATAATTTAAACATTTTGTGCATTATTTATTGCTTACAAAAATGTATATTGTGTATTATACAACCATGCTTTTAATTGTAAATAGCATCATTGTTTGTTTTTATAGAAAAGAAATTTAAAATTCGTAATGGTATTTCACAAACTTGTAATTTGGATGGTGTAAATTACCTGCAAATGATGTCATGTCTAACATGAAGAATGCATTTGATCTCTGCCTGTGTGTAGCCTCCACCAAAATAATGACAGATAAGTTCATCTCTTTCTGCTGTGTTAAGTTCTTGTTACAAAATTGTATAGCACACATATAACATTTACAATGACATACTCATAGTAAACAGTGAAAATTGACAAACACATCAGTACAAAACAACAAGAACAAAAAGAACCACATTAACAAGAACAAGAAAGAGAAAAGAACAAGACAGAGACAACAACAGTAGCAGCAGCAACACAACAACAACAACAGCAACAACAACAACAACAACAACAACAACAACAACAACAACAACAACAACAACAACAACAACAACAACGACACTGCTTTGACGCTTGCCTGGACTATTTCCAACACCTATGGCCACAACTTACAAGCAGACCTACATGTATATGTGTGTATATTAAATCAATTGTTTTTCAATTTCCCATCAATTTACAGGGTCACACCTTGTGAAATCGGCCCCAATTCACTTCAATGTGGAGATTGGCACTTAACAGTTAAAAGTCCAACAGACAGATGGGCCTACCACACACCCCTGGCCACCCCAACTTGATTAAAGGCCCCCAGCCCCTTTTATCAAAAACTTTGATATTACCTCTGTCCCCATATCTCCGCCATGGGGGAACATTACAGGCCTAGGCCTAAATAAATAGCGAACGATGCATTGCCTCCACGGCATTATTATTAATAATCAATTAGGCTTAGTGGCATTTGCAATAACTTGTAGGCCCCACCATGCTTGTACTATATAAAAGCATAATATAAAAAAGGATATTATTCAGATGAGAAGCCAATGCCGGATTCAGCAGGCTATAAACTATATCTGCAGCCGCCATGTTGAAACGGAAAGTTGCTAGGTCAGAGGTTATTATTGAACTCTTCCGACAAAAAGGCGACGCGACGCACGACGCGACGCACGACGCCCAATGAAAGGACGCGTCGATCCGACGAGCGACGTGCGATGCGATGTGCGACGCGACGTTCGTCGAGGCGACGCGGCGGGCGACGCTTGGGGCGACGTTTCAACTGTACAAAATGCAAAATTGAGAGGATGACGCGACGGACGACGGTACGATGCGACGCACGACGCGACGCAAGCTTGTGTACAAAATGAACGGGAAGGAAGCGATGGCACGACGCGACGGCACGATGCGACGAAGCCGTCGTGCCGTCGCGTCGTATCTTGCCGTCGCGTGATTAAGTCGCCGCAACGTGTGTCGTGAATAGTACACCATACGACGGAGCTGCTCACAGGCACGACGGTTTTACTCACAGGCACGACGGACCTGCTCACAGGCACGACGGTTTTACTCACACGCACGACGCTCTGCTCACAAGCACGACGGAGCTGCTCACAGGCACGACGGTTTTACTCACACGCACGACGCTCTGCTCACACGCACGACGGACCTGCTCACAGGCACGACGGTTTTACTCACACGCACGACGGAGCTGCTCACACGCACGACGGAGCTCCCCACACGCACGACGCTCTGCTCACAAACACGACGGACCTGCTCACAGGCACGACGGTTTTACTCACACGCACGACGCTCTGCTCACACGCACGACGGAGCTCCCCACACGCACGACGATAACAGATAGGTGTCCTTTATAGTACACCATACCCAAGAGATCGCACACAGGCGTCTTCCTATACTACTCTAGACTGATCTCGGTTAAATTCAATGAAATTCATTCAGTTGAATAACATGAAGTTTTGCACCATGCGGCTGGCAAAAAAGAAAGGGATATTGTGTCCACGTACATTGGTGTGAAATGAGGGACCAATTTCATACAGCTGCTTAGCACAAAATTCGCTAAGCATGACATTTCTGTCTTAGTAAAAACAGGATTAACAACCGAATTTTCGTGTACGTGTTGTGCATCGCTTGCAATTGTTCTTTGGCTGTTGTTCGCTGACCATGAATATCAAATGGAATTCTCAATGGTGGTTTTTTTTTATTGAACAAGCTATTTTTCTGCTGAGCTATTTTTTTTGTGCTAAGTAGCTCTATGAAATTGGCCCCTGAATGTTAAGAGATCGGCTTAATTAAGATGATTATCTGAGCTGGCACTTAACAGGTATAAAAAGTAATATGGCATAATATTAAAACTAACTAGTTGCAAATAAAATCAAACCAGTTGCAAGAAACTCCAACAAACCAAGAAACCCAAAGCAAACAGGCAAGCATGCAAAAAAAAACATTTTGGCAAGAAGGCAGGCACACGGGGAGCCAAAGAAATCTTTAAAAATAATGTGAGACACAGGGTAACGTCAATGGAATTTCAATTTCTTTTTTAAATTTATTTTTTCTTGGATACATATGAATACGGGAGACTCACAATAGTGCGCCACCAACAGTTCGCGTTTGCCAAACACAATGCGCGGAATTGGTCAACCATTTCCAGATCACGTTTTCTGAGCGTTATGATTGCCAAACACTGTCCAAACTCTGGGAGTCGCGCTGTTGTGAACCTCCTAAATCAGCGGGTGAATGTTAGGTGCACATCTAGACCTTAGTGAATGAGATGAAACTGAGCTATCACTGAATAATTTATGGTGACGGTGTGGCAATTTTGCAAGAAATTCCAACACAGAGTATCCAATTACCTCAGGAATATGTATCTCATATTGCATATTATCTATTTTATATAGATTTTTATATTATCTATTTCCCGACCACAATCAATTAATATTCAATATGTATCTCGCATGTAAACTTGATATAAATCATTCAGTGGAAGCGTGCGCCGTGACAGCAACCAAAATGTGTTGCCGCATTTACCTTCGAGCTGATTTTTGATAGGATTTAAAAAGGTATATTTTAAAGATATTTTTTTAAAAGATATTTTAAAGGTGTTTCTGCCAGCACCATCTTCTTACGCTGAAAGCTATACGTGAATCTGTGAACATTTGTGTGTGGGTATGTTACCATCCTGTACTCTACCTTAAAGGGTAAAAAGGCAAAAAACTTATACACTACTTGGTTGCAACTCTTATTATTGTCGTTCCAGTTGTCATGCTAATAACTGTGCAACGCGAAAGTATATACGTTTGGTAAGATTGGTTTACTACACACAATGATAATTGCTTTCATAAAACAAACAAATGTACACAAACGAAAATATTTTGGTCGGAACGTCTTATTCATGCTGGGGTTCAGGTTTCTTTTATCAAGACATGGTTTGTATCTTTTTATAAGATTCCTATTTATAGCTCAAGTTTTGTCTATGAATCCATTCCGACAAATCTTAACTGCGAAGTGTATCCTTTTACGTAACTTAGTGTAAAACATTCTACCAAACGCTAATGAATGAGGATGAATATACAGAGCAGCTGTTGGACATGAAAGGACATTTGCATTGATTGCATAGATTATTTTATACGCGGCTTCAACTAAAATCAACCAACTAGATTAATCAAATTTTAATTGCTTATTATACATATAAATTTCCGAAAACCCAACACAGTGCTAAAACACTTGTAGTTTTAAAGTAAACAAAATTAGGTGACACGGATTGAATTTATGTGGGGCAGAAACTGCAACACCTGTTTGTGGGAAAGTTAATAGCATTGAGACGTCCAAGAAATGCTGGCCGGTTAATTATACCCAATCTGTATTATCAAAGCGTGTTCACTATCACAAACACAAACGTTACTATAAATTAAGCCTATCTTGGCCTGATTACGCGTGTGACAGCCAATGAAAATAGGGACCGTCTTGTGTCTTTTTAAAAATTTGTTTCAACAACGACAGCATAAATAAGATTGAACATCAATCCGATGATGGCGTTTTATATTATTATCTAAAACACAATTTATCATGAATGTTATAATTTTTAAATCTTGTTCTTGTTTAATATTTGCAATTTCAGAAAAGTACAGGAACTCGTCAGTCACAAAGTAACTTCAGTGTTGACTTCGAGTGATCCCCATGTACTGTTCTCAGGTTGTAGCATGGGCTGGATATCTAATTTGGGAGAGCGCCTGTGTGGTATTCCGGAGGTCGACGGTTTGAGTCCCGCTCCAGTCAACATTTGTTTAAATAATACCTATGTAAAAACACAGTGTTTTAACCCCACCAAATAACTATAAATTTCTAAATGCAAACTTTCACTTTAAGTGCAAAATACATCAAACTTTAGAGCAGCGACATATCGAGTCTCAATCTTGTTAGTATCATAGAGATAATCAATGGCATTCAAAAGGTAAGCTATACAATTTCGATCGAGCATTCACAACATATTATTACATTATATTATGCACAGGTACAACTAATAAGCAACAGTATCAATCTTTATTAAAAACCAGAACTTAATAACATTAAGGAAATAATAGCATTATCAATGCATAAATCGATTTGAAATCGTTATTACGTTATTACTCCTTGTCAGCCCGATTGCTTGATTGATTCTGATTAATAGCAGCCAATCAGCTCAAGGCGCAAGCCGCACTCGTTATTTTTGCATTAAGTATAGGCACTATGCGAATAAACATGGTGTACAAGGCCGTCATGAAAGTGACTTCCTCGTGGCTGTAATCATCGGTGTTACCAACAAACTGTTGTGAAAAAAGTGAAAGAAACTTAATTTTGAGCATTACCTGAATGGTGCATATTGTGCCTGAAGGGGCCTTCAGCGTAAAGTTTAGCCATTTTTTTAATATCGTGAACAAATGAAACCTTTAAAGGTTTTCGTCATTTTATGAAATTTGAAACAGATCATTGTTGGAAATTTGTAAATGAATTGTAAAAGATAATCTATTCATCTGTATGATCCAAGAAATATATTTAGACTAATCTCAGTGCAGGTGTCACTACATGAATGTTTAAAAGTGAGACCGTCTGATTAATCACAGATAAAAGCGGTGTACCTCTGTTGGTGTCCCATCAGTATCAGTCACGGTAGCCAATGATTGACAGCTATTCCTGTACTTGATTTGATACTACTGTACCCACGTTTCATGTTCATCACTGCCTTGAGTGATGGGGCCTGTGATGGACACCGCAGCATCAAGGCTGACTTGAATCCACGGGTTGTGTTAACCACGGATAATAGCATTTTTATTAAATTCCAAGACCCCCTTACGTATTTGTTGAACCAAATCTCAATCCGACTTCCAGTGTTTACAAAACAGCTTACTCATATTTCTGTCCAGCCGTGTATTGTGAGGACTAGCACCAGTAGTGTAGACACGTCCTCACACCTGGGGGTTGATCTTGTATCAGGGTCGTATTTCCATACGTTTGTGCACAAAATAATTTTATATATATATAATAAGTGAAAACCTGGGAGGTTGCCACCCCCTAGCCCACCCGTGACATGGGCCGATGTCTAGCACCATGGTCACTCGATGACGCTGTGATGCTGCTTTCCATAATGCTGCCATCCGCCGTGCCAAGAGGCCCTGCTTCAGTACAGCCAGGGACAGCTGCATGGTTCAATTAAAACAAAATACTAACGAGTATTAACCAACAATGATTTAACAAAGAATTACATGTATGTGATGATCTATTCCAGACACTTTCTATCTTTTTTTCTTGAAGACTACCCGAATAAGGCTACCTGGTTAAAAAAAAAATGAACATCAGTGGCGTAGCCAGGATTCTGAGCGCAGGGGGGCGAATGGGGGGGGGGCGAGCGCAAAAATGGGGGCGAGTGCAAAAGTAGGGTCGAGCACTAAAGTGGGGGGAGGGGCGAGCGCTAAAGTGGGAGGGGGCAAGCGCTAAAACAAGGGGGGCTGACTGGATTATAGTACGCGTATGTCATGGGAAGAGGAAAATCCTCATTTTCAAAGATTCAAAAGTCTGACCACAAAGCAAACAGTTTAAGATGAAGATCTTGGTTCTGTTTTAACTGTATAGCGCAGAAACATGGAAAAACCAGATTGTACTCTTAAAGTTCAGAAGCTTTTTAGCAGTATAAAAAGTATGTACATCTGTCTATTAAACCTTTCAAATGTTAGACGAGTACATTACGAAAAAGAAACTTTAAGAGCCATAGCTACTAGCTAGTCACGCTATACAGTTCTTTAAGAAGGTGGGGAAGTTGTGGGAAACATAAATGAGGAGATGGAATGGTGAACTTAAGAAGGGAAGAATTGTGAAGGTCATGAAGAACAGAAGAGCCAGGAGTGTTTGAAGGTGAGGAGGGGGCCTTGGCAGGGTCGTGGTAAAAGTGTACAAGAGATTTTCCCAGTTGCTGTTCAACTTCTATGCCCTGTCACTGGGCAGATAGACGTAGGCCTATGGATCATTCCAAACCAACTATCGGTGGACAGGTGGACACAGGTGGAACCAGTGTAGGGAGCAGGAAAAAGAAAATTGCCCTTTAAAAAGACCCTTTTTCTCTATAAATGTGCTGCCACAGCCTGTGCTTGTGTAATTTGTCCCAGCCCAAAAAACACTGTGCAGACATGCATACTGTAAAAATTTATACATTTGTAATACATTTCAAACCCACATGTAAAAAATATATTCCTAGTATAAGACTTGTATACATTTTGTGTAGGCCTATCAATAATTTTCCATCTCTTATTTCCAGTGGAGGCGACTGGGGGCGAAGCCACTGATGAACATGACTATTTGCATGAAGTTTGCACCAGTTATGCCAATGTCAAATCCTCCCATCTTTGTCCGAACATTATTCGAAGTCATTTTCCGAATATTGTCCGAACATTTTGCAAACATTGTCTGAACATTACTCGAACATTGTCCCAACATTGTCCGAGCCATCCCCGTCGAATCCAATCAAACATAATGCGAATTCAAGCTCGAATAAAGGGAATGTTTTTTCTTCAGTTAAAAATCCCTCCGTAAAAAAATATAACAAAACCTAACCTTGTCCGCCCTGTTTACGACAGGGACTTTGTTTGCTCAACATTCGAACAGCTGTTTTCATCCAGTGTTCCCGGGAACCGGCTCAGGAGGAGGGCCGAAGTGACGCGTTATCAGCTGGCTGTCAACACCAACTATGGTAACTGAGGAGTGAAGCACAATAACATTATTTAAGCAGTGTTGCAATTTCATTTTCATCTCTTGAGTGACCCCAGTATGTTTTTGCCAGTCAAGACTGTTTCCACAGTTTTGGAAACCGTCGAAGAACCGTCGAAGCCGTCAAGAAATCGTCGTGTTATTTGTGATGCTTATTATTAACATCTGAAGCGAATCTGTGAATAATGGTTTTATAAGGAAGTGGTGTGTTTTATAACAAAGTGTTGAACTATACAGGGTGTCTTAGAAAAAACGAAACCGAGATTTGTCAGTGTTTAATCCTATTTTAATTTCACTTTTGAACAAAAAGCGACACATATCTGGGAAGCCTGTTTTCCTCAGCTTTTATTTGATACATTCATATGATACATACTTCACGCATGAGTGAGTATATCATTTTTCTTGACTGAGGCATTAAAGGCCAGGAAATGTAGTTTCTAGAAATGTGATTGATTCTTAAAAAAAATATCGTTGTGCAAATAACTTTTTAATAGCGCCTTGCCTCATATTGTCTTTACTCACTCATGCGAGACGTATGGATCATATGGACGGTAACAAATTAAAGGTGACTAGGTTGACTAAACACTAATAAATCTCTGACAAAAGCCATTGCCTTCGTGACGTTGGCTTCAAGTACAGATCACATTAAATTAAATCAGTAGAGTTTGAGTTCTCAGGTTTGTCGTTATTTGCAGTCTCACCTAAAGGTATAATGTATGATTGGTAAGGGTTCATAGAGTAGCACATAGAGTACCACTTAGTCTGATCCAACATTATTAAACCTGTGAAAGTTTTAGCTCAATCGGACACCTGGTTCACGAGAAAATAGCGAACACGCGACTCAAGTTTTCCTATATCCAACAAAAGCCATCCAACAGCACATCTAAAACAAGTCTCGGCTTTTAGAATGTTGAAGAAAACATTTGGATGTTGTACCTTGTTCAATTTGAATATAGCCAGGTCCAAAACAAACTGAAGTAATTAAGTTTAGAAGTGACAAACTCGTGGATTAATAATCTCATTTGTATGGGTGGCAAGCAGGTATGGTATGCTTTCAATCCGCTTTAAAGGACATGTAAAACATTGGTCAATGTAACAGAGCTGCTGCATGGTGCTCATGCTTCGATTTGTCATGGAATAAACACAACCAGCTGAAATTTTTAGCTCAAATGAACATCACATTGAGTGACAGTGCACGTAAAAAATACGAATAAAAATACCAAGAGACACATCCATGACTGACATTGATGCCCTAGACATTGATGCCCTAGCTCCGCTCCTCTGCTTGTCTTTTGACGTTGGTTTTAATATAATTCATCGGGAAAGAATCCAAGTGGGAAGGGTATTGTATTCATGTCACAACCAAGATCAGTAATGAAACATATTCTGTAGCGTTTTATCTCGCTTATCTACACAAACATAAGATAACAATAATTTTCAAAAAGGATAAGATTCAGGGTAAACAACGTTTCTGCTCTTTTTGGAGTGTGTGTGATTATGAAGAGAACAGGGGTTGATCCCGATGTTTCAAGAAGTATGCTCTGTTCATCCTAAAATCAACTTTCCCCTTTTAACCCCGGTTCTCCTTGGTACCATACACAATCATAAATGCATGTGTTTTTTTTTTACCGCTAGAATCGTATGCTTTCTGATACCTCAACTATGCATAGCTTCAATTCAGACAAGACTGGGTACTTTGGGTAGACATTTCTAGTACAGCTTTTGATGATGAGCTTCATTTGGTACTCAAAGACGTCTTTACAAATAACACTGATCTCAGCCGAAAATGTAAAATTAATAGGAAAAGAGGAGAAAATCAATTTCCCCTCCACATTGGGTTAAAAGGTACAAAGAATAACAGTAAACCATGGGACCATGAGGTAAGAATCACGTTGCTTACCGTAAATCTCACAGCTTCCCAATGCCAAACAATGACGAAGTGAAGCAAGGATTTCCAATCAAGACCTGGGGCCAATCTCATATAGATGCTTAAAGGTAGTATCACACTTTGGTTTTTGTCAAAGAAATACAGATTCATGGGCAAAAATATCAAGGAAGATACAGTAAAAGTAACCTGTGAACATTTCAGTCCCATACGGTGCCCACTTTTTGAGAAAACAGTGAAAAACGGCCACAGTATTTCTTAAGTCTTTTCTCTTTTCTTTTTGATCTTTTAAAAGATGAAAAATATTTTCGGTCGTTGTTTTATTAATTTCTGGATAAATACACCATTTCAGGCGGAAATATTTAAACGGCAGGTTTCTACCAGCATTATCTTCATTCCCTGAAAGATATATGTAAATCTGTGAACATTTTTGTTTTGGTCTCTTACCAAAGTATGATACAACCTTTAGGCACAAACATTACTTAAGTATGAAAAGTCTTCCTTGATCAAACTGGATTATAAACTACATTTTCATGTGATGTTTACTGTTTTCAACTTGCATTCTGCCATTGCATAAAATTCACAAGGAGTTTTGCTTGGCATACTAATTTTATTTACCAAAGTTTTTCGTGCATAAGGGTGCATAAAGGTAGTACGTGGTACCGAAACAGAAATCTTCACAGATTTACCTATAACTTAAAATGGATAAATATGGTAGTGGTAGAAACAATTTCACAGATGACTGCTATGTTTTTTCTTCCTGAATATTTTTGCCCATGAATCTGTATTCCTTTGACAAAAACCAAAGTATGATATTACCTTTAAGCAACTCAATGAATTTGGCCCTAGTTTTGTGTCTTCACGTTGTCATTTACTCATATTTCAATGCTCATTTGTCATTGTGTCAGTGAGATTTTGAAGGGAGTAAACTAGGCTTATATAACAATAAATAAAATGTATTGTTTCGGCCGTCAGCTAATTGTTTGTGAAGCTGATACTAGTATCAATCTTCCTGTGATATGTATTTTCCTTTCAAATACCATCTTTGAGAAAATCAACATGACTACCACACAAGGGTAGCCGATAACAGGATTGAAATATGTTACATGTATAATGTGTTCATAAATCCACAATTCAAACTATACCGGCTTTTGTTTCCCTCTGGCAAATGTAATCACCGAGTTTTATAGAATTGTCACAGATTGGTTGCATAATATACATTTTACATATAAATTTACAAGTATATGATATACATGAATGTAATCATTCTTAAAACCCCAATGATCGATGATTAAAGGTAATCTCATACTTTGGTTTTGATCAAAGAAATACAGATTCATGGGCAAAAATATCAAGGCAGATACAGTAACAGTCATCTGTGGAAATTTCAGTCCCAAACGTTGCCCACTTTTTGAGAAAACAGTTAAAAGCAGCCACAGTATTTCTTAAGTCTTTTCTCTTTTATTTTTGATCTTTTAAAAGATCAAAAAAAAAAATGGTCGTTGTTTTACTTATTTCTGGATAAATACCCCATTTCAGGAGGAAAAATTTTAACGGTATGTTTCTACCACCACCATCGTCATACCCTGTAAGTTATACGTAAATCTGTGAACATTTCTGTTTTGGTTTCTTACCAAAGTATGATACAACCTTTAAGTTAAACTTGGGAACAATTACAATTTGTGTACAAACTCCGGCGCATTAAAACAGAATTATGTCAGTGAGTAAATTCATCGGCTTGGCAGCTATCGACCTTGGGTTTGTCTGATTGATGCCGTGAATATAATACGGTATAAACATTGCAGACTTTATTTATATCAGCTGCATAGATCTGTTGACAGTCTATGAAAAGCCGCGCTTGAAAATTAATCAAAAGACTGACAAGCCCCATCGCATGACACAGCAATGAGATTGGTGTATCATGCATAATGCAGAAGACAGTATTTTACAGAAACACACATGGGATAATTTCGGGCAAAAAAATACACTTTTTGATTAAAACCTCCGGAATTTGCATGAAACGAACTAGCACCAGTCCACCTAAAATACCGTTATTCGTTATTTAGAAAGGGGTAATATACTACATAATGGTTCTACTCATTATACCTAAAAGGTTTTACCCCTTAAAGGTATGATACATGATTGGTAAAGGTCACACAGCAGCACTTACACTTTATCTAGTCAAACATGCACATGTAATAATAAACCTTTTAAAATTTGGGCTCCATCGGACAGCTGAGTCACGAAAGTCGAAAACCCGACTCAATACCAAGTTCTTATAAAACATAAAAGAAAAACTGTTTTCGGTCTCTGTTTTACTAATTTATGGATAAATACACCATCTCAGGTGGAAAAATTCCAACGAAGTACCACCTTCATAGCGGACCCGTTTTTCCTACGAATCTCAGCACCCTCTGTCAAAAATGTTTTCCCGCGGGCATGATCTCCGGAATACCGGTCGCCGCTCTACCAACTCAGCTACCCGGTTTATTTGGCTGGGTGTCCGTAATAGTCAATTATCTAAGTTCCTTTGGCAGTCAGAAGCCATGAAACCAATCACATGCCGCTATATTTCAATGATTATTTTATTGATACTTGCAGCAATGTTGCAACATGAGAAACAATACACGGGGGATCACTCAAAAAGCATGAAGCTTCGAATCCCGCTCCAGAAAATATTTCTTTGTTCATTTGTCAATGCCCTAAATTGAGTCGGTTTGCTTGATGATTACTGTAATGAACTATCGTTAAAGCACTAATTGGTTTGTGAAATACAGGGCAAAAATCTGCATTTTATGCCGCAGTTTAAAAGTGAACTCTGAAACGGAATCTAATGGTTAATTACTTACCAAGGATGGTGGTCAATACTGTCACCAAGGCCAAAGGGAGAAACATCTTCACGTTTCTGTCCTCTTGTCTTCCCTTTGTATTGAGGATAAAATAGAAAAAATAACGTTAACAATGTCATGTAGCGTTATTGTAGTGCGGTTTATGGCACTTCGGCAGACTGCGTGCCCTTAAAAGTAGTGTGCATTGCTCGTCTACCTTATATACCCAATAAACATTCACATATCACTTTAATATTACCAACTGTGTGATCAATGTATGCATAAATTGATATCACCATCGCGTGGATATTGATTTTATTGTAGACAATAAAACCACAGAACACTGAGCTCTGTACGTGTGCCCAAGGTGCTCTAAATTGATGTACCGCCAAATATTAAAACAAGTGAACATCCCTCTACTTAATAACAGGGCTAGTGAGGGGACCACTGGTGGTGAATAATCTGAAATGAAATATGATTTTTCATACTTTTTGAACACAATTTTGAGATATTGAGTTGCTATACAGATGTGACTATTTGCATGAATGGAACCAGGCAACCCAAAATCAAATCGAACGAGATTCATAAGAGCTTATAATATCATTCTCGAACTGTTCAGCTTATTTTTACGATACTACACGAAAACAATGTTTAAAATTCTGGCATTGATATCACCGGATTATACTGTACATTAAAAATGCTCGCATTGAAACGGTGCATTGTCAGCCTAATTGCAATAACTTTTGCTAAAGAGAGAATTACGAACATTATTCAGAATATACCATGCTCGATCATATTTAACGAACCACATAGTATGTGCCTTGTAAACAGGAGCAGGGTGTTTAAACTCAACGATGCGGCATGACGGGAATGGCGTGTTGATCCAAATTATCATCCAATTCTACTTGTACACGTTTATAAGACAGGTTTCTTTTAAAGGTGCTATATCATACTTTGGCATCTTTTTTTTATATAAGGCATGCGTTAACATTGATCGTGACATCCTTACTTTCATTTTATAGAGTCAGAGGGTGTGCCCTTAACTGATATGGTTTGAAAACCACCTGTCCGATCGAACGGCAACGGTATACTGTATACAATAGCCTTTCAGCCTGGGGAGTTGTCACTCATGGCATCCCTTAAGGCTTCACTCTGTTACCGCTTCGTTTCTTTATCTACATTAACGACCTTAACGACTTCATTCCATTCATTTACTGATGAAACCAGTATTGTCACACAGGTTCTTATATTAAGACTCACAATCAATGTCTTACTCAATCAAGTTTGGTTCAAATCAAACAAACTGTCACTCAACCCTGGTAATACTAAATAAATCTCTTCTCTTTAGGAAATTATCTAGTCTTAGTCATACCTTCTCTATCAACATTGAAAACACTCTAGCGTCGTCGTAAAAAGGAAACTTAACTGGAATAGCAAAGCTTATTCTCAAGAAAGATTTGAGGCTTTGCATGGTGACAATAGTCGAAACGTTGAGAGCACATAAGTGCGAACGAAATAGAAGTTCGAAAGTACAAAAGATTCTTACATGGTGTTTCCGCAAACCGATCCATAACGTTTATTCTGTTCCAAGGACTTTCTATAGAAAATAACTGTCCCCTCCGCCTGTTTTTTTGTATATACTGTATTCACCTTATTTTCGGTGTACCATTTAATATTCAGTCACTTGGTTTCTCAGTCACTGATGCTGGGCGTCCAGTAGCTTTAATCATCTTTATACCCCAATAACACATCAGGGGGAGCCATTGGACTTTGCACTCTTGCACATTCTCGAGACCATACCCCACATCTCTTCTTCAGGCTGAAAACCTTACACTTACTGATATGAACACAATAAACATGAGAATATTTCTGTTTAAGTCTAACAATAGTTTCTAGTGCCTTTTTCCTTACTTTTTATCACTTCACAAAATTCAATAGCATACTCACCACAAAATTTATATTGCTTTTACTCGACTGTCATGTTGGAGGTACATGTGTATACCTTTTGGAATTATAGCGAAATAATATGGCCTATATTGGCTCTATCTGCTCCAAGCAGAGCGATATAGATTTGAGCGAGAACACCCAATAACTGCATCAATGGAATATTAATTAAAGGCATCATACATTATTTGTAAAGCTCACAGAACAGCACTCACACTTTGTCTAATCCTACATGTACATAATAACACACCTCTGAAAAATTTTAGCTCAATGGGCTTGTCTGAGTCACGAGAAGAAGAAAAAACGAAAACCAGGTATCCGACTAAATCATTCTAATAAAACATTAAGAATGGTTCAAAACTGTTTTCGGTCTTTGTTTTACTAATTTCTGTACCATTTCAGGCGGAAACATTTTAACGGTAGTCCATCATCACCATCTTCATCTCCATAAGTTAAACGTACATCTGTGAACACTTCTGTTTGGGTATAAATGTTACCAATCCTGTCCTGCACCTTGCATGTAAATGAAACTGAAATGCAATTTCAACTATAAGTAAAATACAGTTCTCCATGCAAGCTTACCTCGATTGAAACCTCGAGCGAGTAAAAGTCAACGACGTGTCAAGCTTTCAACACCGCCTCACAACTCTCTCTGCGGACTGATTGCAGTCCAAAATGCTGAGGATAAACTACTAGTTGCTCCCTTATACTCCTCTAATGATACACCTCGGCTTGTTTGTTTACTTGGTGAGGCTGACGGTTTCCATAGCGGCGCAAACAAACAGATACCATCATTTCATATTTTGACGTGTAACGCGATGCCGCTTGTCCATTTCCCGCAGTTGATGGATTAATTGACAATCGTGGGTGTACGTAGCCTAAAACCTATATCACATGTCAGACAAAACCCCCCTGATTTATAAATTTATAGGCCTAAACTGGAGATATACGCGGTTAATTCATCCTTTAAAATAATTCCCCGTGCTTTTTTGGAAGTACGCTAAATTTTCGTTCTTCCGAAATTGCAGTTTAATTAAGACACAAGTGAAATAAAGCGGTTCAAGAGTATAACAACTATAATCAACAAGCACTTAGCGGTATGCATGTACCTGATCATGACACCTGGGCGTTTTATAATCATCTTGCAGATCATTTTGTTAGATATCATTCAGATACTTATTGAAGAGGACAATTTAAAACAATCTTTGTGACGCCACGGCGACGTCAGTAAGTGAAACTTCATATCAGATTTGTCATTCCATGGATACATTATCAATAAACCAGCTATTTTTAGGCATCGTCATCATTACATGATGACTGGGTGAATGTTTGGTGCACATTTAGACCTTAAAAGTGACTGAAATCATTGAATAATACATTGTGACTTCAAGTGCCGAAGTGACCCATTTTACCCTAAGATAGAAACTCTTCACCTTGAGTGGCTGCCTTATTCAGGGCAAATTTCCATAAATTATGCAAAAACATTGATATCGTGCAGACTGGACAGCGAAGGCCTGTCATACAGTGTGTCAGGTATTGAAGATCATTCAACACTTCATCGGCCTTGAGAACTGCGAAGGAATAATTATTCTCCATACAGTTCATTGAAATGTTAAAATGCAGTTACCCAGTTCAGCGCTTGAACCGTAATTCTAAGAAAGATACACGTGGAATGGGCCTTATGAAAGCTTTATTTATTGAGAGGAAACAAACGTTCATACCAATAAGAAGGAACAACGTTAAGAGTTTGTACTGAAATTGTGTGCATTATCGAGACACTCATCCATCATGGGATCAGGCATAACAGGTGAGTGCAGTGAAGAAAACACTATTAACATCACCGAGGAGACAGTTTCTGAGTGGCTGTATGCTTCAACTGATGTCAAGATCATAACCATCGTCATGCCGATTATTTGCTGTCTTGGTATCCGCACTAACTCGTGTTTTCTCTTTGTCCTGATTCGTGTACCTGCGATGAAATCAGAGACTAACATTTACTTAGCAAACTTGGTACTCGCTGATATACTGTATCTAAGTTTATCCGCCATGAGACATATTTTGAGATATGCTATATGTCTGCTGTTTACATCCTGTACTACGTTGGCATTGCATTGGTAACCATGGTCACATATGAGAGGTATCTTGCATTGTGCTACTCCATTAAACATCTTCAAATCCGCGGACGACAACGAACCTGTAAAATTGTTGCCATCTGCTGGCTGGCTGTTTTCGTAATTGGTGGCATACGAGTTCCTGCTTGGGCCAACCTCACATATGGTCGTGTTTGAAATGGCCTGATCAAATGACAGTTATTCAGCTTTACCGTCATCCGATGTAGACTGTCGATCCAAACGGTCATTGGTTGTGTATTACGATGTACCACTTGATTTCTTAATCTGGTTTAACCTTAATCGCACAAGTAATGTTCAAACGAGGGGAACGTCCCACCGCGGAAAGGAACATGCGCGAGACGACAGTCAAACCAAGTCGTGAAAATGCTGATGGTTAATGGGATTGTATTCTTCCTATGTCAGACCCCATATCGAGTCATCTATCTCTTTGAGTGGATCTCTGGCCTAGCTCAGACACCTAATCCGCAGTCTATTTCACGCCGTATTGGATTAACAGCATGGGCTGTTCCCATTCCATGTAAACGCGATGGCGAATCCATTGATATACAATGCAATGAGTTCACAATACTGAGCTGTGTTTCGTCAAGCATTCCAACGAAGGAGGCGACAGATACAGCCATGTTCCACTCTTCGTACCCCCTCCACCGGTCAAGGAACCACAACATAACCATGGGAACTGCAAGAATACCACATGAAGACATTTGAGTCATGTTTACATATTTCAACTGTTTATTAATGATTTACCAATAGAGTCTGCACATCATACACAGCTCAAAGGTAGGCCTTTCTATTTCTGTAATTTTCTTGGATTTGGCAAATTGATAGAATGATTATCACAGGTATTGAATCATATTCTTAATATTTGAGATGCATGTACTGTATCCGCCGCAATTTGAAAGTGTTTATTGTGGTGTCTGAACTTTTTTCTTTACGCACACTATGTATAGGCCTATAGACAAAGAAAAAAACAATCTCAATCTGCTCCTGTGTTAACCATTGTGTCCGCACGTTTAAAAAAATAATTTCCTCCTGCCTGAATTCTTATTCCATGACTTGATCCTGGTGCGCATGATCCATGACCTGATGACCCTGGTGCATGATCCATGATCCTGACCATGTTGCATGATCTTTGTCGTCTTGGTCGTGGCATCTCTTGTTCTTTTAGGAGAAGTATTATTTCGGTCAGTACGAATTCTCTCATCACCATGTTTGTTGGGCGTATTGATCAAGTTCAGATATACACCTCCAGGGGCTAACCTGTGTCCATATAAGGCGGCTGTTTGTCACCATATGGATAACATACCTTTGCCACATCTGACCACTAATCAGAACGTGAATTTCCTTCAAACACTTAAAAATATTTAAAAGTAGAGTCTGGGGCCTGAGTCTTTGTCCTGTCTTTGCCATTTTGTATAAGATGCATATATTGAGTTTTCTTCATGTATACTTAGCCCTGCATATCATTTAATTTCAACTCATCCCCAGAATGCATTCCGGTGGTATTAGGTCAGACTCCCGCTACTGTTACCGTTCATTGGACACATTTTTAATGACTACAATCAATCTGGTTGGTTTCCCTTGTGATTGATATAATTATGAGGGTTTCTAATTATTCTGTCGGTTGATGATGGTCAAATTATCTCAGATAAGTTCTCCTCTTCCTAGATACTGTGAACGTTGACAGTGTAGCATTATAGTGGAGAGTCTTTTTATACACGATTATTATCATGCATTTAATGGCGTTCACATTTGTCGCATCTCATCAGTCTGATTGCGGTTTCACGAGATGATTTGTCAAAACAATAAAGCTTGGAAGCTCCTTTTGATTAAAAGACAGACATTGTCAATGTGATTCAAGTCATCATTTCCAGCCGAGATACCTCGCAATTTCCATCTTTCATATAATTATATAAACATTCCACTGACTCTTCTTGATTATATTTACAGTGGAAACAGAATTTCATTTCCCACAGAAAGAGAAAAATCTTCTTTTTAAAGACCTTAATACTGACTCAGCATTTTCCCATTAGTATTGGATACGGCCAGTCAGGTTTATTGTGCAGTATCTTTGTGTCTTCGTCTACTCACAGTCTTGAGTACGTTGATGCCTTCTGATATTTTAATCTTCAAAAAGCGAAAAATTATTTTCGGTAAAGGCAGAAAATAAATTCTGCTTAGAAGTGGGAAGAACGTGAGATCAAGACGCAACCAATCATATGCTAGAAGATGTAACTTGGATGACTAAATCCGAAAATTATTTTGAAAAACAGATGTCAGTGTAAATGCATGTGCTCCATAACTTCTCACAAGTCTGTGTCCTGTATGCAAACTGGAGGACTGAGCAAAACTACCCATCCAGCAGTTCGTTAACACTGTCAACCGGAATTGTGTATTTCCTTGAATACTCCAATCCATCATGGGATCAGGCATAACATCAGGTGAGTGCAGTGAAGAAAACACTATCAATATCACGGAGGAGACAGTTTCTGAGTGGCTGTATACTTCAAGTGATGCCAAGATCATAACCATCGTCATGCCGATTATTTGCATTCTTGGTATCCTCACTAACTCGTGTTTTCTCTTTGTCGTGTACCGTGTACCTACAATGAGATCAGAGACTGGTATATACTTGGCAAACTTGGCAGTCGCTGATATACTCTATCCGAGTTTATCCGCAATGAGGCATATCTGGAGATATGCAGTATCGCCAGTGGTGTCCCACATTCCATTTGTGAATTCGGTGGAATGTGTCACCTATCTTCTTTTTGTTTATATCTTGTATTACGTTGGCGTTGCATTGGTAACCATGGTCACATATGAGAGGTATCTTGCACTGTGTTACCCCATTAAACATCTTCATATCCGCGGACGACAACGAACCTGTAAAATGGTTGCCATCTGCTGGCTGGCGGGGTTCGTATATGGAGGATCACTAATTCCTGCTTTTGGTAAACTAAACTTGACGTGTCTGCGATGGCCTAAAGACAAAGATTCAGGATTACCATCATCTTATGCATACTGCGATTTCGTACAGCCGTGGGTTGCGTATTACTATATTCCACTGGAAATCATTTTCTGGCTGATTGCAATGGTATATAACGTGTACATGTACATCCGCATCATACAAACATCAAGCAAGCGAAAGAAATTGAATTGCAGAAAAAAAATCAAGAAGCAATCAATCCAACTTGGCAAAATGCTGGTAGTCAATGGTATTGTATTCTTTCTATGTCAGACCCCATATTACGTTATATTTGTCACACAATGGATCTGTGACGTAGTCCAGAAACCCAATCCAATCAATACTGCGCTGGGAAATTGGTCTACAGCTTCTTTGATTGTCGGAGCACCACTGTATTTTAATTCGATGATAAATCCATTGATATACAATGCCATGAGTTCACAATACCGAGCTGCGTTTCGTCAAGCATTCCAACGAAGGAGGCGACAGATACAGCCAGGTTCCACTCATCTTCCTTCATCTATCGGCCCTGCGAGAAACCATAGAGTTACCATGGAAACTGCAGGAAGACCACGTGAAGACATTTGAGTCATGTTTACATATTTTACATCAACTGTTTATTAATGATTTACCATTATAGTCTGCACAGTTATACACAGCTCAGAGGTAGGCCTTTCTATTTCTGTAAAGTTGCTTGGATTTGGAAAATTGATAGAATAATTATCACAGGTATTGAATCATAGTCTTAATATTTGAGATGCATGTACCATATATCCGTCGCAATCTGAAAGTGTTTATTGTGGTGTTTGAACTTTTTTCTTCACGCACAGTATGTTTATAGACAAAGAACAAAAACAATCTCAATGTGCTCCTGTGTTAACCATTGTGTCCGTAGGATATAAAAATAAGATACATTTCCTTCTGCCTAAATTCTGTAATGTTATGCGTTTAGAAACTTTGCAATAAGCGCTATACTATGTCATTCCATGACATGACCCTGGTGCGCATGATCCATGACCTGATGACCCTGGTGCATGATCCATGATCCTGACCATGTTGCATGATCTTTGTCGTCTTGGTCGTGACATCTCTCGTTTTTTTAAGGAGAAGTATTATTTCGGTCAGTGCGAATTCTCTCACCATGTTTGTTGGGCGTATTAGTACACCTCCAGGGGCTATCCTGTGTATCCAATGTGTATATTTGTCTCCATGTGGATGACATACCCTTGACATATCTTGTTGTGTTAGTGAAAAGGGACTCAAGTCGGACAGGCACAGGCATGTGGGGACATGATATGAGTTGCATGGAAGCATTTAATGTATACGACCTTTGACCTTCGTCACCCTTGTACATTTACATATTATTACACATCTGGCCACTAGTCAGAATGTGAATTTCCTGAAAATACTTCAAAATATTTAAAAGTAGAGTCAGGGGCCCGCGCCTTCTGCCTCTCTATAAGGCATTTTGGACAAGATACATGTATATTGGCATTGAGTTGTCTTAATGTACTTAGGCATGTAACTTTTCAACTCATCCCCAGAATGCATTTTGGTTGTAGTAGGTCCGACTCCCGCTACTGTAAGCTTTCATTGGGCACCTTTTTAATGACTACAATTAATCTGGTTGGCTTCCCTTGTGATTGATATCGTGAATGGAACATCTGCTTTATGTTGAGTACGATTGAAATAGAATTATTAGGGTTTCTCATTATTCTGTCGGCCGAAAGGCCAATGATGTTACCATGTATGGCGACTTGGCACCAACAAGTGAAGAAAATGATATCGCAAAACAGAATTTCAATTTTGCTCAGGAATATGAACCATGTATGTAATTAAACGAGACCTTAGTAAACAAATCAGTATGGCATGTTGAGAATGACCCATAATTTGATTGTGTCGCTTTACTGGTTATATCTTCCACGGAAGCTCGTACGTGCACGTACATTGTGAAGCCCTGAATGTGGTAGAATACATTTTGTATAAAGTACACATTGATTTAGATACTATGAACATATATGTGTGTAAGACAATCAGAAATTCGATGGGCTTTAAAGAACATCTTTTTATAGTTCATTCACTACATTGTGCTTGTCTTTACATCCTTTAAGGACAAATCCAACACGAGAGACAAGAACTCAGCTTGCAACATAATTTATTTGAAGATTAAACTACACAAAAAGTCCATGAACATAACCTTCTGCTGTAATGGAGCTAACGCCTTGAAGCCAACTGCCAAGAATAATAGGCCCAGACTTGCTTATAAAGCCACACGGGCATTGGCAGTATTACTAGTATTTAAAGTATCGATTCAGGAATTACATAAGAATAATGAGCGTCACAGCGGAATAAGAAATGATGATTTAAATAATGTAATTATATCAGCAATGAACAATGAAAAAATAAACAAAGATATTTGACTATTTTGGAACACCGCCTACTCTATGTAGAGCTGGGTAGCTCAATTGATAGAGCGCCGGTACAGTTTTCTGAGGTTGGCAGGCTAGGAACACGCTCGACGAATTCTTTGTTTCTTTGTTCACGTTTGCATGACTTAATTAAGATGATTAAAATAAAAGTAAAGCTCAGAAAATCCACTGTTTACAATCATCAATTCAAACCTGTTTAAAACTATTCACTTTTAAACCTATTCAAAAGTGAACAGAGAAAAATTGACTTGAGCGGGATTCAAACCAGCTACCTTCTGAATACCGTATATGCTCTTTTCTGTCTTAAAGTAAACATAAATGTAGCGTTAAAATTCAAAACATCTTATCACAATAATTCATTGATTGAAATAACTTGTGCTCCACAATTAATGTAAAGCAATTTACTTAAAATTAAGAATTCACAACTTCATTTTAATTTACACCGAAAGTCATGTGCTGATATAATGGTGATTCTAGAGATTTAAGGGCCAAATATGCGATAAACTCATTAAAATATTATTTCAGTGACCTCGTTTCATATGTTTGACTTCAATAAGACATTCGAATGGACCTGAGACAGTCACAAATTTAGAAAAGCAAAACTGTAGGTAAAGGCTTAGAAAACGAACAAAGTTTCATGTACTTTTAATTCACTTTTGATTATATTACACGAAATAACTACATCACATTAATCATTACTTATTAATCAAACAAATTCACGTAAATCGTTTCATTCCATTTTCTGGAAATTTTCTTAACCGTGTTCAATATCATTTTTGAAGCCAAAAGCGCACACCTTAATCCAAACTGTTTGTTTGTATAATATGATGGTGAATGTAAACCTGTTTTGGTCAATTTTGTAAGCTTCCTATTCGTTCCGGTTTTCGTTTGTTTTTGGCTCACCTGAAGCAATTTCCTTATGAAGTCTTGTAGAGAAATACTGATTTTATATTCCCGTTCATGAATATTATAATGGACTAGAAAAAAATGACATATTTTCAACGAATCTTCAAAGCAGCTTTGAACAAACCCTGACCGAGTCGCTTAGTAAAATGTCGCAATTTTGTTCGTTGGACTGAAAGACCTTATTTGAATATCAAATCTACAGTAAGATTTAGAATCCTAGTACAGCGGAAACAAATATTCCTCGTACTAGCTGCTGTGAGTTTTGTACTGGCCTTTGATCATCAGTCACACTTCGTAGATTTCGTAAATTGGTCAAGCCGAATAATCTTCATTGAATTATGCCTTTATAAATAACCATAAATTCTATAAACTCCACCGGATTAGGGCGTTATAAGCAACGATAACAAGAACAAAACACAAGCGCTCAATACTGTTTTTTTTAGTGCAATATCAATTATCCCAGCTTGACAATGTATTTTATGTTGTGAGTTTGTGTTATTTTTCCACCAAACTTGGTATTATGAAATGCATTAAAATGAATCATTATAGTTAATGATATCAAACCTAAACTAAACACCTTACATATTAAATTGCTTAAAGTATCACCAATACTGATATAAATTGCACTTTTGTTAAATTTAAGTCAACCGAATAGCAAGTTATCACTCTTCATTTTTGATGGACTTATTTAATAGCAGCCAATCAGTTCAAAGCGCAAACCACATAAGCCGAACGAGTAGCTGCAGTCAATGGGTACTAGGCGAATGAACCTTGTGTACAAGGCTGTCATGAAAGTCACCTCCACGTGGCCCATGTCATCGGAGTTACCAACGAACTGTCAATGAAATATTGTGAATAGCACACGAACTGAATCAATATCATAATGGTCTCCCACAGTAATTAGACATGAGGGCCGTTTTAGCAATAATGGAATTGTGACTACTTATTTTGCTTTAATAGGTATTAATCGTAATCGTTCATTCTATTTTGTTATCGTGGACATTGAGAACTGTCATTCCGAGGACGACAAGTCTTCGTCATTGAAGGAAGCTTTAACCGGATCATTGTTGTGAAATTGTAAATAAGTGAACATATTCTTCGGCAGGATCCAAGAAATATTTTAACTGATCTCAGCGCAAGAGTCAATAAAGTGAAAATTGACATGGCTGTTTGAAATTGAGGCCATCTGGATAATAACTCATAATAACCGGCGTACCTTTGTTGGTGTCCCATCAGAATCAGACACGTTAGCCCATGATTGACCGTCATTGCTGTAATAAACTTCGTACTCCAACACCCACGCACCAGAGGTGGCACTGCCTTGAGTGATGAGGCCAGTGATGGACACCGCAGCGTCGAAGCTGACTTGTATCCATAGATCAGAGTAGTGGTATTCAATCCAGGCGTCAGGACCTGTGCCACCATGGAGAAAAATAATTATCATAAAAAAGGAAGACTAATTCTTTCTTAGCTTTGTTTAATAAAATCTCAATCCGATTAGTCGTGTATTATGTATTTCAAAACAACTTACCCTGATCACTATCGAGCCGTGCATTATAAGGATAACCTTCACCATTGTTCGATAAAGCTGTGATGCTGCTATCCTGAATGCGCCATCCTTCATACCAAGAGGCCCAGCTTCAGAATAAACAGGTGAATGGTACAATAAAAAAAAACTTGAGCATTAACCAATAATGATGTGGTGTTTACATGAAGATAGATTCCCAGCACCGTTCTTTCATTTTCATGGAAGACGTTCCAGACATAGCGACCTGGTTTAAACAAATTCACGTCGCTGAAGTTTGCAGCAAAATTGGCTATGTTCATAAATGAATTACAAAATAATGTTACATGCAGTCTTATATCTGAAGAACATTCACGGATGCCTTATTGTGTCATTGCTTGCAAGGGACCCGATCAAACGAAGACATGAGAATGTGCGGATGAAAGTGATTACAATTAAGTTATCTTGACTAATCTTCATAATGACCGAACCAATATTGTCCGACACTGTCCCAACCATCCGTCGAGTCTTATCATAGATTGTGCGAGTTCGGGTTCGAATCTCGGGGAGGTATTTTCATTATTAACAAGTTATCCCAAAATAATATATACTTAGAATTTAAACCTTCATTACCCTGTTTACAGCGGGGACATTGTTTGCTCAGGATTCGAGCAGCTGCTTTCATCCAGTGTTCCCCGGATGCCGGCTCAGGAGGAGGGCCAAAGTAACGCGTCATCTGACGGCTCTCAACACCACCCAAATAAGCTGAGGAGTAAGACACATAATGAATTAATCATTTCCTACTAAATGAATGATCAATTAATAGGTAATTAGGATCTTAAAGTTAAAATTATGCTACACGGAAATACCCTATTCCCAAGTCAGCGTCCATGTTCGTTTAAAAAGACATGGCGTAGGCCTACGTTGTCGAATCAGAATAATTATATGGATTGTGTGTGTTGAAAGACAGTTCTACATATAAATTATAGTTTTTCTGTTGTGGGTTTGTATAGCACCACCTAGCAATCTAGTGCAGAGGACATGTTTTCCTTTTGACAAAAACGTTACATTTTCAGGGCTGCATTTCGTTTTTATTCGGTGGGATTGAAACTCGGAAGTGATCAGTGACTTACCAAGGATGGTTGCCAGAACTGTCACTAAGGCCAAGGGGAGAAAAATCTCCATGATTCCTGTCAATTGTCTTCACTTTCTTGCCTCTGCAATAAATATTTAGAGTATTTCAATGTTTAGAGTTAGGAGGACCTGATGCCTAGATCCTAGCAGTGTCTTTCTCAACCTATCTCCCATCTATATCCATTCTCCCTATCACCCCTCTCCTTTCCTTACCCATCATCACTCCCCACCTACAACCCCACTTCAGGCTCGGTTCTAGAGCCAATCTTTTGGGCGGGGCTAGAAGAGCCAAACAATTTTGCAGGGTGGGCTAGAAGACCAACATTTTTGGGGGGCTAGACCCTTCGCACGTGACGAAATCTTCTAACATCCACTTCTGATGTCTTGTTAGGTGTGGAAAAGCAACCTATAGCCCTACACAGCGCGTTTTTTCAAGTAATTGACGCTTTTTTTTTTCTTTTCTTTTTTTTTGGGGGGGGGGGGACTACGGGGCTGTAGAACCGCGCCTGCCCCACCTTCTTCAAGAACTCTATTATTGAAGGCTCTTAGACCTAGGTTATACGCCGTGCTACTGCCGTGTCGAACTCAAATAAATTTACATACTCAAGTTTGGCACGGCAATAGCACGGCGTTTAGCATGAAATTGGCTTGGCCAATTGAGTTCGGCACGGCAAGATCTTTGGCCCGACGGGCCGCGCTATTGGTTTTCGGAATGGCAGTGGCATGAGAATTATGATTAGGTTCGGCGTTTTGCACAACTGCTTCTCTACTACCGTGCTATTGGTGCCCTCATTTGTTTTAAGCTCGACACGGCAGTAGCACGGCGTATAGTCTTGGTCTTAACAATTATTGTAATAGAGAAACACACTTAACGGTTTATAGTGAGCGTTTTAAACTTGTGCACTTTATTTTCGCTGAAGAAAAATTCACAAGCATCCCTAATATGTGCCCGTTTATTTTCCCTAACACATCTCTTCAAACACTGGTCACATAAAAATGGTCTTCAATTGTCGCCGATGATGATGACAAACATGTTGGTTTCAAGTTCATGTTAACTGACATCTGATTCCATTTTGCACGTTTGAAATCAATAAAAATGATTATGATTACGTGATTGTTTTTTTATGTGACATTTCTTACCTGTTTTTTTGTGACTGCTTTATCCAGTTGAGTTAATTATATGATTACACGCCATACATTATTTCCTTTTGTTTTGATTACATGGCTCTGAGATAGATTAAAGTGTATAAAGTGTAGGCCTTGAAATACAATTATGACAAATTATGACACAACTTGGGTCTATTCGTAAATGAATTGTATGCCCATTAGTTGGTTAATTTTATCTTATCAATTATTTCGCAGCTGTTTCAAGATCGATATGAAACCGTCAAAGTCAAAGGAACACGCCGACGTCAACGTTATAAACAAGTATAAAACACTTTATTTGTACAACACTTTATGAATGTTTTCGTGAAAAAAAAACATATGTCGTGTTATTAAGGTAAATTGACAGGGAAACAAAATCAAGTCAAGGTGAGCGTTTACGCATTTTCTGCGTCAGCAACATGTTAGGAAGATATGACAAAACGAGGTGGTCGTAACTGTGAAAAAATACTTTTGCAGCTGCCATATGAGAACTCCAGGAACGCGATATACATTTTAGCCTTACGATGGAAAAGTCATCGGAAGAACTTACACAATAACCGAATTAGGCAAATCCAAATCACTGCCCAAGAAACAAAAACGGCCAAAAATCCCATGAAACCTAAAACATAACATAATGTTTTCATATCCAAATGAATTAAATCGTTCAAGAAGTAAAAACAACTTTTCCCCAAAAAATATTGATTTCAGGGAGCGTAATCATAATAAATTCTTTCATTTTCATTTTATTTCCATTCTTTTTCTAATCATGTTCACCCTGTATTTTGGGGTACGGTATTGTTTTTCTTTTTGTCCGAAATTAATGCGGAAAATTAGTTTGTGCCTAGAAAAAGTGAGCGGTCTTAACACATGTAGTATACAGTTCATTCAAAAGCCCAACATTATTGAAACACTGGTCATGGTATGGCATAAGATGAAAATTTAATCAATTGTCTTAATGTTCACCTGTATCAAGCATTTTTTGGCTGCATTTAACTAGTCCATGTAGAGTTGTGGATATTAATGATTATGGTGGAGAAATACATAATATAGGCTTGCCCCTTTTCACCGAAGTGTATAAGCACTGATACTCAGCACTTGTTGAGCGCACATGTAGCGTTGAATTCAGATTATTCTGTCGTTGTGAGTAAATTTTTTCAAGTGCCTCCTCCACTCAGCCCCCACTGGACGAAGGTGCCCCCTGGGTGGCCCCACTTAAAATTTCAAATGACTGTGCTGCGTCAAAATTTTACAACAGTTACACCACAGTAAATATCGCACAAATATCATCAACACATCAATAAAAAAAAACCTGTGAACGAGGTCTATTGAATTGATTAAATTGTCTTTTGAATCTATGAAGGAAGATTAACTGATTGGACATTAACATATCCCCATGGCAACGGTAAACACACCCTGGGACTCTACTACCCTCCACAGTAATTTGTCCATATACTAAATACCCTCCAATTATTCTGCTTTATATCAGATTTCGTTCAATGAGTTACATCCGTCTATAGAATTAACCTACAGTATATGGTTTGTCGTTTGAATTTGAATTCTCTCAATTTTTTTGTATTGTTTGTGCTTTTTAAAGGTAGTATCATACTTTGGTATGAAACCAAAACAGAAATATTCACAGATTTACGTATAACTTACAGGAATATGGTGATGGTAGAAACACACCGTTAAAATTTGTCCGGCCGAAATGGTGTATTTATCAAGAAATTAGTAATACAACGACCGAAAATCTTTTCGATCTTTTAAAAGATCAAAAATAAAAGAGAAAAGACTTTTCTCAAAAAGTGGGCACCGTATGGGACTGAAATTTTCACAGATGACTGTTACTGTATGACTATCTATCTCGATATGTTTGCCCATGAATCTGAATTTCTTTTACGAAAACTAAAGTATGATATTGCCTTTTAATGAATGAATGGCAAAAGGGGAACATATTATATTTGGTCTTACCTTTTATCCTTGTGCTCTGCGTGAAATAGTCAAATGCGACGATAAGCAGACGATCCGAATCCACCTTCACCCGTGGAGCGACTGCAGATGAAATGACGACTACACAGAGCTGGTCAGGCACTGCCTGGTATACACACTGCTGTGCATGAGCTTCCTTCCTATCGAAGACGTAAGTGGTTTCCATGGAAACAATTTCCAACCGTTTTATCTCCTCTCATCTACGGCGACTGGTTCTGACCTAATAACTGTACACAAATAATAATTAAATTGAAGGCCACGACGGAGGTAGGCCTAATTACCTGTACAAGCTTCGCAGAAAAGATGACAAAGGAGCGGTAAACACAATGCATTCACGCAATATTAAAATTTCTTGATATTAAATATCAGGACGTCGTCAATATTTGAGGGCAATATCGATTGCACTGTGTTTCTACACGAAATATAATTACGGGTTTCATTCCCAAACAACTGATACCAGTATATAAAATTGAAATTTGATCAATTCCTTTCTTCTTGTTAATCATACCCCAGTTTTGTTCTTTCATTTAGGTAGACGTCAATAAGTAAAACAAAAAAAGGTTCAGGAATTATGATGACATTTAAATTAGCAGGCCTGGCAGGTTGTTATTAATTGCATTAGTTTTTATAATCATCAAACTGACTGAATTTAAAGTAATTGAGAAGTGAACAAAGAAAAATTGACTGGAGCGGGATTCGAATCGGCGACCTCCTGAATACCGTACAGGCTCTCTACCAACTGAGCCATCCAGCCATACGTTGGTGGTGACCCCAATAGTCTTTGTTCGTTTGGCAGTCAGAAGCTATGAAACCAGGCACACACCGAATTTAACCGATACGCCCAGCAATGCTATAGCCATACGTTGGTGGTGACCCCAATAGTCTTTGTTCGTTTGGCAGTCAGAAGCTATGAAACCAGGCACACACCGAATTTAACCGATACGCCCAGCAATGCTATAGGGCTATATAGGGCTCAGTTCACTTTTTCACTTATACTCTTTGAGTGATCCCCCATGTACTGTTCTCAGGTTGCAGCATTACTGCGAGTATCGATAAAAATGATCCCATGCATTCTAACTGCCAAACGAACAAAGATACATGTAGTTGACTATTGGTGTCACCACCAACGTAGGGCTGGATTGGCAGTAATGCATGTGGGCTACGGCAATAATTATAATTTGAAAAGACTACGGCTGGCTGATCGAACTCGATATTCGATCAGTATCCCGCCTCATTAACATGCCATGAATACGATGGTCGGTCATTTAGTTGCTTTTTACAGCTGCTCGTTTTGAAAATTGGCTACCTCATGCATGCTTACAACTTGACAAGACCACGGCTTCCTAAACCAGGAACAGATAATTCTTCCTTATTGGACTGTGGAGGAAGGAATCTTCCAGTTCAATGCTTGGACAAACAACCAAATTCCGGTCCCGCTATAATTATCGGTTGGTTGCACAATTAGTGCCCTTTGCCTATATTGAAACAGTCCAGCATTGCCGAGGCACACGTGGAATTCATTATAAGGTGAAATATTGACACGACCGTGGTTATGGGTAACAATATCAGCCACGGCTTGCTATACGCAAAGGACGTGGCGTTAATTACCCTGCTTCCGGTCCTGCTATATTGGCTGGGCCCACACGTTTGGAGTCGGTTCCCTAAATTAAAGCAACCCTGCTCTGTTCTTTATCAAATGCCGAGCAAAGTAGAAATTCGAACCGAAATAGAAACAGAATGTTGCATAGCGAGACAGAGTTCAATATTGAGTGGAGGAAAAAACAAATATCTTTAGTTGAGTGTAGAGTGTACAATTTATAACACACGTGTTAAAATGCAAAACTGCATTTCAGTAAACTCAGTGTGATATGTTGAAAAGGACCCATTTTGTTTCGTATATTATGTACTGGTCATAAAGCCCGTACTCGCATGTACAGACTTGCTTATGAAACCACACGGGTATAGGCTTTGTTGTAAGAATGCGAAACCATTTAAACAATCAATTCAGGAGTGGTATTGCTTGCATGACAATAATGTTGCGCCACAGCGGAATTTAAAAGGAACAGATTGAATAATGTTATTACATACAGCAAAAGGCAAACATATGACTGGATATTTCAGTTGGTAGAGCGCTAATACGGTATCCTGGGGATCCTAAGCTCCCTAAAGTTTCCTTCGTTATCTTACCAATGACTTGATTATACTACAAAAAAGTAACGCACCGAAATTCAGTGTTTAAAAATCAGATTGTTTATAATTCTTAGTAATTCAAACCGCCTGGGCCCAATTTCATGGAATCCGTTTCCATAAGCAAAGGTTCTTCGCTAACGGTAGCGGACGTATTTTGGTTAGGGTTGGCGTATTTTAAGGAAGAGTTTCCTTT
This sequence comes from Astropecten irregularis, assembly GCA_963971285.1. Taxonomy (NCBI): domain Eukaryota; kingdom Metazoa; phylum Echinodermata; class Asteroidea; order Paxillosida; family Astropectinidae; genus Astropecten; species Astropecten irregularis. The sequence continues at coordinate 26,627,647 of OZ020244.1, forward strand.
TTGGTAGCGGTAACCAAGGAATTTCTGCAGAATACGACTGCGCTTAAGCAGAAAATGATCACGGCTACCCTAGAAATTCTTCGCTAACCGAAAGGTCTTGCTTACGGATTCCATGAAATAGATTTCACGCGTAGTAGTGCCCGTAAGCACAAAAATAGGCCGTAACGGAAATTGGCCCTGTTCTTCACTAAACAGAAATGTAGCGACTGACATTCAAACCCATACCTATTGATTGAAATTGCTTGTATTCCATTGAATAAAGTAAATATAATAAATTCAAGTTAAGAATCGACAACTTCATTTAAATTTACACTGCATTTCACGTGCTGTTTTTCGTGACTTGAGCCAAACATTGTGATAAAACTCATTAAAATGTTATATTCGTGACCTTTTTTCATAGTATTTGAATTCAGTTTTGTAGTGAACCTCGGACAGCAAAACATTTAAAATAGCTAACTGTATGTAAAGATTCTCAAAACGCACAAGATTTCTAGCTCAGTTCAATTCATGTTTAATTATATTTCACGAAATTACATCACTTAAGTTATCAATTAATTCAAATAAACTAACGTGAACATTTATATTTATTTCCTAGAAATTTCCCTAACCATTTATTGTTACTATTCTTAAGCATAACGCTCGCGATTTAATGCAAACTGCATATTGGGAATTTTGTATATGGTTGTCATACTAGTTTGTTTGGTCTAATTTTGGCTGGCATAATAATGTTTTGCTCATAAACAAGCACGATTTTACTTCATTTTGTATACAGATTTTTTCATGAATATCGTAGATTAGAGAAAACCAACCAAGTCTGAGTAAGTCGCTGAGTCAAATTCTACTTATTAGTTGTTTGTTGCATTGGAATATCTTAACATTGAATATTGAATCCACGATAACAACCACGTTTACAATTATCATTATTATTATTAATTATCACCAATTATTAATATTTACAATCCAAATGTATAGCTGCAATAATCAATATTCGTCGTTGCAGCTTCAGTGAATTTCTAAATGGTCTCTAAAAATAAGTCATACTTCGCAGATTTCTTGCATATGACTTTAGACTACCACAATTCCTAACAATGCCACTATAAGAGGGCGCTGTTGGCAAACTTTCTGTCTTTTTACAGCCCGACGATGTACCGATTATGTTGTGTTATGTTTCCACCTAAGTATTTCGATAGGTCTTAATATGAATAGCGTTTTAATATCGTTCATATTAAGACAAACCGTAAAATTAGTTTAAAAGGGTAATCATCTACAATCAACACCTTACATTATTTAATTAAAAATATCAACAATATTATCAGTCTGTTTAATAGCAAATAAGCAATCTCCATTTTGGGGTGGATTTCACCAAACTCATCGTAACTTACTATCAATCGTAGGCCATAATATGAAGCTTTGTGGCCCGTTGGATGGGTTATCCTTCGTAACTCGAGTTACAATTGATACGGCTTCGTGAAATCGACCTCTGATCATTTTTATCTAATAGCAGCCAATCAGCTCAAGGCGCAAAGAGCAATAGCCACGCTCACAAACAATTGGTACTATGCCAATGAACCTGGTGTACAAGGTTGTCCTGAAAGTAACCTCCACGTGGCTTCCCGTACCGCTGTTACCATCAAACTGTTAATGAAAATGACAGTTTTGTTAAAACATGATATTGCACTTGGCAAGAAAGAGAGGCTATGACGAAAAGAAGTGATCTTAAGCGATATAATAATAGGATGGTTAATTTGTGGAGTCTGGAATAATAGAAAATCACACGGAAATGAAACAAAAACTATGCAAACCTTAGTTGGTGTCCCATCAGTATTAGTCACTGTAGCCCATAATTGACCGTCATTGCTGTACTGTACTTCGTACTCCAAGATCCATGCATGTGAGTTGACACTGCCTTGAGTGATGAGGCCTGTGATGGACACCGCAGTATCGAAGCTGACTTGAATCCATGGATTAGGATCTTTGTAATCAGGACGCCAGGCGTCCGAGTATGGATCTGTATGTGTTATCACATAATGTTATATTATTATTAACCCCAGTCTATTTATCTCACGTAATGTCCAATGATTTACAATCCAAAACTTAAAAGATAACTTAATAATTTAGTACAGTGTTCATCACGCTACTTACCTTTGTATCTATTATTGAGCCGTGCTATAAACGGGTCGTTATTAACATTAAAAGATGAAGCTGTGATGCTGTTATCAGGAATGCGGCGATCCTCCATACCAAGAGGTCCTGGTTCAGCACAATCAGGGACACCTGTCAAGGTATCGATTGATACGAAAAACATATGAGTTTAACTGACTGAATTTTTAAGTCATTGAAAAGTGAACAAAGAACAATTTACTAGAGCGGGATTCGAACCGCCGACCTTCTGAATACCGTACATGCGCCATAATCACAAGGGAAACTGACTGAATTTTAAAGTGGTTATTAGCGGTTATTTGATGATTATATTAATTAAAAAACCGTATCCTCTTTGACTGATCCCCCATATACCGTTTTCAGGTCGCAGCATTGCTGCGCGTATCCGGAAAAATGAGCCTTGGGGTATGGCGGTGTGTGCCTGGTTTTATGGCTTCTGACTGCATAACGAACAAATATAATTGACTATTGGCGGCACCACCAACGTAGGGCTGGATGGCGCAGTTGGTAGAGAGCCTGTACGGTATTCAGGAGGTCGCCGGTTCGAATCCCGCTCCAGTCAATTTTTGTTTGTTCACTTTAAAATGTATTTTATTTCTTCTTCAAATTAATGGTAGTATCAGACTCTGAGAAAATAATCCCTAGGCCTATTCGGTTATGGAATTGCTTCATTGATTGGTCACTGCGACGAAATACACAAAATTCCTTTGATTAATTCATTCCTACAGGTGGATGGAATAGTACATTCGTCTCCATCTTTCAAACTTTCCGGTCAACCTTACTTTCTATATGGCCTACTGCCACAATTGTTTGTTGCAAAACATTAACAGCCATGCCACTAATTATTATTACACGCGTTGTCATTTGTCTCGTCGATGTCGATTTAAGTGTTTTATCTCTATGTTTGGGGACCTTAAAAATCTTCCCATTTTGCGAACTTGTCTTTTTCTAACAATAGTCCTGACCCGATAAGCGTATTGGAACGCATGATCGTCTTGATTTTAAATTCAAACTCACCTTGATTACCCTGTTTACGGCGGGGACATTGTTTGCTCAACATTCGTGCAGCTGCTTTCATCCAGTGCTCCCCTGGAGCTGCTGGCTCCGGAGGAGGGCCGAAGTGACGAGTCATCTGCTGGATCTCAACACCAATGAAACAGACTGAGGACAACGCACAAAAAATTCACCACTAAGAGGTAAATAGACCTAGAGAAGACACCACGGCAACCTGACTTAAAGTCAAAAGAAACAAATGCTCTGTTTCTAATAACATGTCTCCCCAAAAGTTGGGTGAAATTAATGTTAATGTGAACTTCTGCTTACGCCAGCATAAACATGTTAGCAAACGTGCATTTTGACCAGTGCCGCGGCAGCAGAATTACGAATGTATACAGGGTGTCCCTTAAACTGAATAAAACCGAGATTTGCCAATGTTTAATCCTATTTGAATTTCACTTTTGAATAATAAATTACACATGATTATCTGAAAAGGTTAGTTCATTAGCTTTCATATGATACATTCATAATATACATACTTTGCGCATGAGTGGGCAAAGACAATAATTATGAAGCAAGCCTATCAACAAGAAATTTGCACAACGATAATTTAAACTACATTTCCTTTCAAATGATGCCTGAGTCAGGATAAAATGAGCAAGGGATTGACTTTTTATGTTTTTGAAATCCTTCGTTTTTTCACACCTGAAATTCATGCAGATAACTGATATGGCCATCACTAACCCGGATTTATTCACTTAATCATGGAAAAGTACGCATAATTTTGCATCAACATAGCTTGGTCAGTGCTGGTTCCTTTTTTTCGATTGAGATGTTTTTAGCAGTAGAATATTTCCGCCATATTACCCAAAATGCTTTCATAATCTATCAAATCGAAATTCAGGTATAATTGTGAAAAGTGTATCGTTTTGGTTGCGCTGCTATTTATTCTTTTGATTCACACATGCTTTATGTATGGATCTCATGAGTGGTATGTAATGGAAGCAGGGGAACTAAGCTTTACAGATGTATCATTTGTTATTCAAGATTGAGATTAATGTGTGATTAATCATAACAAGTTAAATTAATCTCCGCATCCTTTCATGCGAAAAATCAGTCAGGTCTGAAAAACAAAGGACTTCAAAAACATTAAAATGCAATCCATATTTTAAGGCAGGATATTTCTGTCTTCCCTTGCTCATTTTTCCTGAGTGAGGCATCATTTGAAAATGTTGTTTCTAGAAATGTGATTGATTCTTTAAAATAAATTTATGGTTTCTGGTTTCTTGACCCAAAAATGTGAACCCAGCTAGCAAAGGAACTGCCAATTATGTGTAGTTAGAGACACAAATAAAAGGTCCCTGGGGAGATTTGGGATTTTTTTTGGCAACTCTTAAAAAACCCTGCCTACTCAATGATAGTGCCAAACAACAATTGGGTCGGTCGGGATGCAGGAAACACAGGATACTTTTTCGCCTGAAGGCATGGCCTTAGCACTGTACGTACCATTACCAAAAATGAACATTATCGACCTTAATAAAATTACAAAGCCATTCTTTATAATCAAAAGGCAATATTGTGATGGATCCCTTTGTACAATTGATATATACTTTATTGCACGAGTTGAGTATCAGTATTCATTTATTTTGGTCTTTTGTATTCTTTGTGTGTACATGAACCTTCACCAAGTTATCAAGCGTAGAGTGGGAATGCTTTCCTCTCGACAAAGCGGTTACTTTTTTCAACACTGCATTTCGTTTTTATTCGGTGGGATGGAAACTCGAAAAGTACTAATTGATCAATGACTTACCGAGGATGGTGCCCAGAACAATCACCAAGGCAAAGGGGAGTAACATATCCACGATTCCTTGCACTTGTCTAGCCTTTCTTGCCTCTGCAATGAATATTTATACTACATGTATTTCAATGTTTACAATGAATAGCAAAAAAAGGAGAGAAATTATTTCGTCTTACCTTTTAATGATCCTTGTGTGCTGCGAGGAACAGACAAATCGCGACGATAATCAGATGGACGATACGACTCCACCGTCCAACCGTGGAGTGACTGCAGATGAAATGACGGTCAGGTACTGCCAGGTAACAACGCGGTGTATAAGCTCGAATAAAGCGGCTTGTATGATTAACTCATCTCACACAAAACCCTCTTATTTTCTCAAGGACAGTCTACCATGGCAACGTCGTACCAACTTCGCAAGGACACAAGTGGTGCGCAGATTCATTCAGCTTTACTGTAATATTTTGGCTAAGTAGATGTGTGTCTTTTCGTTTAAAGGAAATTTTTGTCAAGAAAATACAGATTCATGGGCAACAATATCAAGCAAGATACACAGTCATCTGTGAAAATGTCAGTTCCATACAGTGCCCACTTTTTGAGAAAACAGTGAAAAAACGGCAATACTATTCCTTAAGTCTTTCCTCTTTTTTGTTTCTTTAAAAGATAAAAAATTATTTTTGTCACTTATTTTACTCTTTTGTGGAGAAATACAGCATTTCATGCAGAAACATTGTAATGGTATGTTTCTATAAGATCACCATCTTTATATCCTGTAAGTTATAGGTAAATCTGTCTGTTTCGGTATTCTACCAAAGTATGATACCTATATAATGGGAGAGACATGCATGCTTGGGCTTATACAATTACTCAAACACTATTGTGCTGTGCCTTTTTTCTTACGCGTAACACGCTTACGCTTACCTATTTCTATTAATATTATACTTAAAATATCTTGTTGCTAAATATCTCATTTTCGAATGCAAATCATTGTTTAGTCGTTGAACATGAGAGTTGACATAGTGGTGGTCGAGTCATGAGCGTACTAAGAACAGTAAACATGGGCGTAGATCCCGGGGGGCTAGGGGGTTGCAACCCCCCCCCTCCCACCCCCCCTGTTTTCACTTTTTATATGTATAAAAAAATATTTTGTGCACAAACGTATATGGAAGAACGACCCAGCTACACGATAAACCCACCCCCCCCCCCCCCACCCCCAGGTCTGAGGACGTGTCTACACTACTGACAGTAAAGGAATGCTGAACACAGTTTCTGATAATGTCGACTAGTTTGGTTGGTTTCAGTGACGAAATGTCGATTATTGAGTGCACGCAGTGTAGAAAAAATTATTCGCCCACATTATTTTATCGGATAAATACATATACATGTATTTGTTGACAAGAAAAACAGTGGCAGATCGAAATTTGTCTGCCTAACATTTTGTATTTCTGTATAAAGGAGTTAAACGAATTGACCAAAAACAATTTTGATCTTAAAAGATACAAAATATTGGTGAAAGCTTAAAGAAGAATACCGTGGGTGTTTACACTGCTTTTTTTTTTCAATTAAAAAAATGGGCACCATGGGACTGGAAATTTAACAGACGACTGTATCTGTATCTTTCTTGAAATTTTCGTTCGTGCCTTTGTTGACAAAAAACAAAGTATGATATTATTTTTATGACGTTAAATTCCCTGACGAGCATGTATCTTGCCATGAGCAGATCTCGATTCAATATCGAGTTTTACAGAAGGGCAGAGCTATATCTGAATACGGAGAACCGCATTCTTTGAAAACATGCTTCAATAGCGAAATAGAGTGACTTGCATTTTGCTCATAAATATTCATTTAAAGGTAGTATCATACTTTGGTTTTTGTCAAAGAAATAAAGATTCGTTGGCAACGATATCAAGGAAGATACAGTAAAAGTTATAATTATGTAAATATTTCAGTCCCATACGTTGCACACTTTTTGAGAAAACAGCGAAAAACGGCCAAAGTATTTCGTTAGTGTTTTCTCTTTTACTTTTTGATCTTTTAAAAGATCAAAAAGATTTTCGGTCGTTGTTTTACTAATTTCTGGATAAAAACACCATCTCAGGCGAAACAATTGTAACAGTATGATTCTACCACCACCATCTTCATACCCTGTAAGTTATACTTAAATCTGTTAACAATTCTGTTTTGGTCTCTTACCAAAGTATGATACTACCTTTAAAGGTACTATTATACGTTGGCAACATAATTATACGGAAACAGAAATCTTCACAGATTGACCTAGAACCTACAGGGTATAAAGATTATGATGGTACAGAAACATACTGTTAATTTTCCTCTGCCTGAAATATTGTATTTATCCAGAAAAGGGTCAAATACATGACCAACAAAAATTGTGATCTTCGGAAGATCAAAATTCCAGGTGAAATGATTTAAAAACATATTGTGGCCGTTTTCAAAGTTTTCTCAACGAGTGGACACTGCATGGGACCGGACATTTCACAATGACCATTTCTGTATCTTTCTTGATATTTTTGCCCATGAATCTGCATTTCTTTGACAAAAACCAAAGTATATGAAATTACCTTTTAATACGAATTTTACCGTGCCTGGAGTCGATGTGAATCTCAATGCTTGTTTGCATGAATTGCTGCTGGGCAAAGCCTTTATAGCATATTTTATTCATCATGATTGCTTCGATGGTTATACTTCTCCCGGTTACTGTGTTGCACAGAAATTCTCCCCATAGCAATATACAGAAAATAGGCTAATTGCCTTTGGCTGCGTGGATCGATATGAAAAGCGACTCAAGTCTCTATATATGGTAGTCTCTGGTTTATGGTAGCTCGGGTATCTCATTAAAGTTGGTAGAGAAAATGAAATGTCACGCTTCATGGCTATACCGCACCATTCAATACGGTTGCCTTGATGGTAGTGGTGGGGGAGGCTTCGTATGGAAATTGAAATGGTCGTGTGTTAACTTCAGCATGAGTAATGATATGAATACTTTGTATTATATATGTATCTGCATGGGAATATGTGTCTATGTATACATGGTGTCCCCCAAAAAACGCAACACTTTGTGTCGGGAACTATAGTAGGCCTATAAAAATTGAACTGTTTATCATTTCAAGATTCAGATATGTGATACGGCCTTGTCTTGGCTATCACCACATGTAGAATTTGAGCAGGATTGGACTGAAATTGAGTGTGAAACTAAGACTGAATTACCCAACCTCAATACCAGATGCTCATCAATCTTTCAATATACATTATTGTGTATTGAATAATTTGTGTATTGACGACTTATTCTGGAATAGGCCTACTGCTCATAAATGTAGTATTCTTTCAATTTGTCATATTTTCGCCATTTTCAGTCCGATTTTGCTTAGATTCTACATGGTGATAGCCAAAGACATGGATGTACAATATAGCTGAATCTTGAAGTGATAAACAGTTTAACAGTTTTTAAAGGGCAGTTAATGGATATAAAAAGCAAAATCAAATGTGTATTACATAAATAATGATGCATAGTAGTGGTAGTGACAGTAGAGATGATAAATATGAAAAGGAAGAACACCAATGATGTTAGTCGTTTCATTCCTGGATGTTGATGCCATCCATACTGACCTGCTGAGTTGGACCATCTCACCATCGTGGCCAGGTAATTTCAACATTCTGTAAGATTATCAGAAATTGCCAGTGTGGTCATCAGGGAGATTGAAGTGGGGACCCGCTAGTGTGTCAAGCTTCTGAGTTTTGACTGTGGACCTGTGACCATAGAATCGTTCAGGTCTTAACCTCCGCATACTGGATGCTGCATACCCTGCAAGAACGGCATTAAATGTCTAAAATTCCTTGGGCCTTTGCCTGTGACAAAAATCAGACTCTTAATGGATTTGTTCCTGGCAGACTCACCGTGGACTGCACTTAAAAGTGCCATATTATGCTGGATGAGGAAGAATAGTGAGTGGAACTTCAGCTCCGACAATCAAGTCTCGGAGGTTGCGGGACGTCTGTATAAGCCAAGATGGGGAAATGTGGGATGACCATATGGGGACTGCGGTCTGAGGTGTGGAGAATATATTATGGATTTCATTAGGAGAGAGGGATTGAAGGTAGTCAGTAAACTAAGCAACTTGTTGTGTGTGTGTTTTTTTTTTTTTTTTTTTGGGGGGGGGGGGGGTATATTTATCATCGCCAGGACGTTCTTCCTGATACATGAGAACTGCAGACTTTAAAAGAGCGCGAGTTCAATTGGTGGCACGCCGTATCCTGCAAGATTAATGGCTGAGGGAAAATCTGAGTCATACTTTTAGCCTAGAACACAATCGTCGGAGTTTGAAGGCCGGACTATACATTCTTGCTTGGGGGAGGGGGGGGGGGGGGGCAACTAGTGGTATATGTATATACTGTGGGCAGGGATCGGAATACTGGTTAAGGTGACGTCCTGCCTGTTGATGGTGCCGCGTCAGAGAAGTGCATGGGTGGCATGATGGGAGACTTCTGTTGTGAATTTGAAAGTCACAAGGAAAAAACCCGATGTGGTTTTAAAGATCCTAAATCATTGGTACAGATAAAGATATTATCATCAATGTGCCGCAATGGTTGTAGATGCTAGCATTATGCGCTAGTCTAGTAATGTGCGGAAAATACATGGAAAGGATCAGGGACAGTTGCCATAATGTGCCATGTACCCTGTATATTATAGTGTATATATCCATGAAAGAGAACATTCGATTCACCCTGCTGACTATTGTATTCGATTCACCCTGCAGACCCCAGCTAGCTCGGTGGCCTAGCATATAAGGCATCTGCACTAGTAAGCAGGAGGTCGTGCGTTCGAATCCCACCTGAGCAAGCATGTGATTTTTTATCACGTGCTCTCACAAGCACTGAGTATACAGTGCTCATCCACGTCGGTAAAGGGCAAGCCTAATTTGCATATTATCTATTTCCCGACCAAAATCATCAATATTCATAAAGAGAACATTGTTTTGGTCAGTACACTACCATTACAAGTTCCATGACAGAATTTAAAATCATGGATGGGACGGGCTATGTCCATTCCGGGGCCAAGGAATTAAGAAGCTTTGATATATTCCTCTAGAGGGATATTGGTGTAGAGGAATGAGACATCAAACCAACGATGGTGCTGTATATTTGAGGACATATAGTGTGCTTGATTTATATTCAAGTTTGAGAAGGAAGTCAGGTCATAGAGGAGATGCGAAGGAGCAAATTAGGCTAGCCTTATCAACCGAACTGAGAGAAGATTCGATTTTAAATTGTCCGATTTTCTTTTGTAATTGTCATCATCAGAATTGGAATTAGGGGCGCAATTTTAAAGCTTGCCCCGGGTATGTAAAAATTACATACCGTTAAAATATTTCCGCCTGAATTCCTGTATTAATTTATCCAGAAATTAATGAGTAAAATAACAACCACAAAAACAGTTTTGATATTATCTCGGGGAAAAACTTTGCTGTGAATAGCAAAGAAATACCGTAAGTGAACATTTGGGTTTGTCTTAGTTTGAGAGCTAGGTGGGTTTTAATCATAATGTTGAGTACAAAAGGTTTGAGTGCATATTTCTATTGGATTTAATGTACAAATGAGAGAATGGGGCGTCTTAAGTTGCACACCCCTGGGCTTTGGGCCACCTGGGGCACCAAAGTTGCCCCAAATATCGATTTATTCAAACTTTTCAGTACAACCAAAATTCCTTTTGCAAATGATCATTTAGTGACCTCTGACAACAAATCCACAATTTAAGTCATGATTTTTTCCTGGTGTTTGTAGATAATAATGGGGTGTTTGTAGATAATAATCGGGTGTTTGTACATAAGCTGGGGTGTTTGGACCCAGGGTATATTAGGACCTTAAAATTGAACTTATAAAAACGAGTCTGTACATCAATTTCGATTACAGCTATGGATAAAACATTACTCCACATGAATAAAAATGTAATTTAAGACATACAAATGTTTGGGGTTTCTAATTAAGGCCATCGCTAATTATAATGGCAATTTTCTCTTGCGTGGCACTTATCATTTCGCGGCATTTTCCCGAAATACCATCAAATTACCCTTTGCGTTCAATGCGTTGCATGTGTATACATACATAATTAACCATAACGTGAGTAAATCAGTGCTGTGATGCAACTTTTATATTGTGTCTTATCTACAAACCCCAGGAAAAATCATGTCTTAAATTGAGGATTTGTTGTCAGAGGTCACTAAATGATCATTTGCAAAAGGAATTTTGGTTGTACTCTCAAAAGTTTGAATAAATCGATATTTGGGGCAACTTTGGTGCCCCAGGGGACCCAAAGCCCAGGGGTGTGCATTCCTCTCATTCGTACATTAAATCCAATAGAAATAATGCACTCAAACCTTTTGTACTCAACATTATGATTAAAACCCACCTAGCTCTCAAACTATTTTTATTCCATGACAAATTGAATTATGCACAAGGCAGTCTGCAGCTCTTTAAAAAGATCCTGCCTTCCGAACTTATGATAATAATTTCGGTAGGCCCATTAAGGGTGCACCCAAGTAAATAGTGCCAAAATCCGTCCGCCGAGCTCATAAATACAAGTTAAGCACTCAATATATTTTAAATAAGAGAGTTGAATTGTGAGAGCTATGAAAATGAAGGATTGAAGAAATATGGCACTGGACCTCCTGCCTGGACTCTGGGCTTCCATTTGTGACCATTTGTGATGCAATTGGGTGAGAAAGTGGGTCTATTTCAGCCGCTTTGCAGAGGGATATTTTTTAGAAAATGTTTTTTTTTCTTTGACTGGAGTGATCCGATCCATACCTTGTTTTAGGGGTGGTCAGCTGAGAATGAGTATATCTCAAAAATTCAATGGTTACCCTACCATAAAATGAAAAGAAAATGAAAGGTGACATGTTCATCATCATTTTTCTGTGCAACTCGAACAGCTGTGGGAGTTCTGTATAGTTATTTTTAAATGATTTTTTATTTTTACTTGGGTGCAACCTTTATAATGCACTCAGTCTGAATAGTACAATTTCTGCTAGAGGGCGCTGTTTTGCCACTTGAAAAGTGAGAGTTTGTCGACGTCGGCAACAAGTGATTTTGACATGGCTAGTGCGTACCTGGCAACGGACGGAAAGTGTGCTAGAAAACCAGCTTAAATCGCTCACATTTCGAAGTTTTGTGAATAAATAAGATGGCATGTCAATTAGGTAGTCCACAGAAGTGCTGAAATTGGTAGTTTCTTCGTTTGATTGCATGCATGTTTCATGATCTTGCGATGCACGCGGCCGTTCCGTTGAGACCGAGTACCGTACGTGCACGAAGTGAAGTACACGCCGTGCAATCCTTGATGACCGTGTAAGCTTGCGAATCACGTTCGACAGGATCTTGTCCGTGCAAAGTCCAAGTGACTGTAACCGAATGCATTCATAATGGCATCAGCAGCAGCAGCAACGTCACTTAGAAGCCACAGGTGCAGTGCCAGCAGTGCTGGTAATCAGGTAAATTCAAGTTATTTTTATCACTCCTGACTCCTGTTTTGACAATGTGTGCAGTCGTGTCGTGTTCACTTAATTTAATTCTCTGCTGAAAATGATGAACAACAGCCATGACAGACTCACAGTTAGAACTTAAAAGAGACTTGAATGGTTATTGCAATTTGTAATTCAAAACTTTACAAAGAAAAACATGTGTTCCAATGTTCTCTTGACTTTGGACTGTACGTGCGGTAGTGTGTGGCATTTGAAAGCCCGACTTTAACTCAAAGACTAACGTTAGTCATTGATACCAGGGCCTACTGCTAAAAGTGCTAGAAAAGTTCCGAAATGGGTCAACTCATAGGAAATGGGTCAACTCATACTTAAGTCGTACCAAAAAATACAACAAAAAGTATGAGTGCTATAGATGTTTGAACTGTCCAGGACATGTTTGAGGGCAAATTGTAAATTTTTTCCACAATTTCGATCAATCATCAAAATAAATCAACATTTTGATATAACGCTCGAAGGCAGGATTCGGCGGTGTAATGAACTCTCAGTCCAAGCTGAAGTTTAAATTCAACATAATGCCAGGTCTTAACTCGCCTTCATTATAAATTTCATATCAGTTTGGTTGATGATCAGCTCACTTAAAATGCCAACATTTTCAGCCGTTTTTGAAACGATTTGTTTCATTGTTTATATCTTGTTCCTAATTATTGTCTCTAACGTTAGTCAAAGGTACAGAAAGTGCAGAATCCTGCGCATCATTGTTCACAGACTCCATCATCATCAGCAAGACCGAAACCCCAGCGAGCCCACACCAAGGAGACTGCAAGGAGGCCTTCAAATGACCTCTCATCTTTCCCCGGGCCACGATATGCTGAATCAGATGATGCTCCAGATGATGACCTACCGACGATTCTGATCACAGCCGAGGATCTAGGTTTGAATTTTCCGATGGCTGCTGACAATTTAAGCTCCGCCCGTTCCTCGTCTCCCTCACCGGCAAAGTCTCCGCGAGCATCCAAGTCACCCGCAGCCAGGCCTAAGACAGCATCCAGTCTCCGGCGCTCCAGGCAGACACAGGGTAGTCATCATCATCAGCAGCATGCACGACCGACCTCTTCACGAAGCCCTGGGTCCTCCTCCTCGAGATCCATGCGGTCGCAGAGGAGGCGGAGCAGCAGTGGCGGAGACAGAAGGAGGTCGGGAGAGCGCAGAGCTAAACCCACCACGGCCTGGTCGGTTACTGAGTTACCTGACAACGAATCAATGGTAACGGGAGGGTATGATGAGACGCCCGAACCCAGCGAACTGGAAATGTCCTGGTCATCTGTGCAAACTCCAATGTCAGGTAAATCAAAGATGGCCTATAGACATGATAGATAAGGATATAAAAATCGATCAGCATCCTTTTTTTCTGATGAAAGCAGAAAGGCTAAAGTTGGCAACTGCACTTCGACAATTAACACCTGCCAATTCAAATTCACCCAAATGTTCAAATTTGAAGATTCAAATTTTGCTTTGCAGTCAATTTTCTTTGTTTGAACACCTAAATGACCACTAATCAGTTTCCCTTGTGGTTTATTTCATTCGTGATTTCATATTAAAAAACAGTACAGTATTAAGAAAGTTAAGAAAGCGGTATCCTCTTACATGTATTCAGTGATTTCCCGTATGATAGGCCTACCGTTTCTCAGGTTGCAGCAAAATTGTGAGCTTAATTAAACCAAGACTGATGGTAGGTGGACTTGGCTACTATAAGAAAGACTAATTGAGTCATTCAAAGATGAGCCAAAAGAAAATTTACTGGAGCAGGATTTGAACTTTCCAGATATAAACCTGGGCTCTATCAACTGAGCTATCCATTTGTTTTAAAAGATGATAAATTTCATTGTTTGAGAATCTTTGTGCTATGTTTTGGGACAAGCATGCATGGAATGGTAAAATTACAAAAGAATTTGTTCTTCTGTCTGCCTTCCTTTCTCATGGCATCTCCTTGAACTTGTATGTTGTAGAGGATCAGACTCTTGATGGAGATCTGGATGAACCTGACTCTGAAGGAGACAGCCTCCGGTCTGACGATCCAATCAGAAGGCTGATTGAGGGTCCTGTCGTGGATGACGCTGAATACGATACCGACTTAGAAGACGAATTTCCTCCAGGTAAAGTATGCGGCAGAATTCTAATGCTTGATAGTTTGAACTGAATACAAACCAGTTATTTTTCACTTAATATTTTTTGTGAAGTAGTTCTAATTAAATGCTTGGAATTAGGAGGGCCTGCCATTTCGATCCTAGCAGAATACAAGAGCATGCAAGTAAAGATACGCATGTACTGTATGTGTACTGGTATCATGTGTATCTTTACTTGAATTGTCCTCTTGTCATTTGATTAGCCTTCGTTAAAGATACTGTACTTAGGATCGAAATGCATCATATCAGGCCTTCCTAACTGGCTAACTCCAAGCATTTTATAAATTTCAGGTCATTATTTTGGCCGATGCAGTTTGCGCATGGTGCATGGTGAGGAACTGCATACTCGTTGAACCATGCAAGCTGAGGTTACTCTAGTAGTTATCTAGTACAGGCATGGTTCTAGAGCCAATATGTTTTGGGGGGCTAGAAGATAGAGCCACCATGGTGGGCTACGCTAGACCTTTGTTCTAACATTCACTTCTGTTATGTCTTATCAGGGGTAGAAAAGCCAGCATTTGTAACCTACACAACATGTTGTTCGTGTAATCGGCGCGTAATAACTGAAAAACTGAAAAGATCCAGTATCATTAAGCTTTTTTTTTCAGTTGAGGGGAGGGGGGGGGGGGGGGGGGGGTAGACACAATTTTGTGGGTGCTCAAGCCCCCCTCCCTCCTTGTAGAACTGCAAACTGCAGATAGTATCTGGTTGTGTATGAATCTGGTCAGTGCTTCATTGTATTAACCAGCAATGGCAAAAATCAAAAGTGTAGTTGTATAATTTATACAAAAAATACTCCCAATGAAAAGGAATTAATGTACAGTACGCACATGTATGTGCATACTTTAATGCTGATGTGAAAAGATACATTGCAAATCTTTGACTTCATACATAATGACAACAACACTTTGCTGATCATGTATACATTACACCTCGTACAGTACCCACAACCTATTCAATGTCAAAAGAAATTGAGCTTTCCTTAGCAACCACAACAACATTTGCAAAACTTACTCTGTTGCATGCCATACAAATAAACGCACTGTGCACATATCATACATGTACAATGGGACACCTTGACAATATAAAGTGTGTGTGTAGTGAGGGACTTTGCAATAATGCTGTAGATATATGTGTTGTGAGTGAACGGTAATTCTGAAAAGAGCCGTAAAAACCAGTAAAGTTTCTGAGTCTTTTCAGGATTGCAAATCACTCGTGGAGCTAGATTATATGCATGAATGGTTTTTCATTATTAAAGGGAAGAGGAATTAATTACACCATTTATATCATGTACACAGCAAACCTTCAAAACTCATAAAACATTCGGTTAGGGCATAAAAGTTTACCACAAGCGCCAAAACATTCAGAACAATCTGTTAAGATTGGTTTCTGCTCACCGCAGTGTTTTCATCGGACATTTGGAGAAAGCAGTTACAGGGTAGGTGAGACTCTGCTGCATAAAATGACTAATTATCACTTGAGATCAGACATGTGAAAGGCCAGGTTCAGAGTTCATCCTTGCTTAAAAAAAACCTGAAAGCAAGCTTCGTTATTTGCAGTCTTTTTTCTGCATACCCTGCAAATATTGAAGTTGTCTGCTCTGCAAAAACAGGATTAAATCTGGGTTTGAAAAAAGGTTGTTAAATTAGTTACTGTTCAGGCAGATTTATTTCTGTGCGAATTCTGTCATAATCTGCTTTTCATTCTGTCATTTCCAGAGAAAGAGATGATTTATGATGCGGCAGGCAAAAATATCTACTTGGCCGGATGCAAACAAGAAGGTACATTATAATAATGAATTGACTTTGGTTATTTTATTAAATTTGTAAGTTTTATTTATTTATTTTTTTCTGTGACTACAAACCACTTTGTTTCTTTAAAGGTAATTTCAAACTTTGGTTTTTGTCAAAAAAAAAAGCACAGTCATGGGCAAAAATATCAAGGAAGATACAGCAAAGATCTTCCAAATTTCCAGTCCCATACGGTGCCCATTTTTTTGAGAAAATAGTGAAAAACGCCCACGGTATTTAAAAAGTCTTTTCAACAATGGTTACTTTTTATCTTTCGAAGATCAAAATTGTTTTTGGTCATTAGTAAGTTGGTGTCACTCAGTGGATAAATACTGCATTTCAGGCAGAAACATATTAATAATATGTTTCTACTGTACCATCTTTATACCCTAAAAGTTCAGGTAAATCTATGAAGAATTCTGTTTCGGTATGCTACCATGATGATAGTATGATAGTGCCTTTAAAGTGGAAAAAAATTAGAAAGAAAAGAATAGAAATGTATACAATAATAATAGTAATGGTAATAATAATTTTCTGTTGCTGGGTATTTTCTTATTTCAAGTTGCAATCTATTCCATAGTCTCTGGGGGCTGCACAAAGTAATGTATAAAGATTCAATGATTTTAGGGGCTGGAACAGAGACACAAAGAACAATGATTTAATTAGAATGTCTATAATTACCAAATTGTTTTAAAAGGTTAATTAGTGAGTTATTTCATTTCGTATATGATTGTTTGTCAGTCACTGGGGGTGTTTGTGTGTTTGTCTCAGGTGTGGATCCTGCTCGTTACGTTGTGAGACACCTGCATGATACAACATTCAAAATGAGACATCGGTACATCAGCATGCAAGCACTGATCCCATTGGCCAAGGCTTTCCAGGTACCCGTGTCGGCTGGTTGCCATCTTGCTTTACATGTATAATCCTAACTCCGATCCCTGAAGGTGCCTACGACAAAGAGCTGGGGCTAATTTCACAGAGCTGCTTAAGCACAAAAATTGTTTAAAGCTTGAAAAGTCTTCCTTGATCAAACAGGACTACCAATGTGATGTTTACTGCTTTTGACTTGTATTTGGCCATTGTTGAATGAGCATAACATTCACAAGGTGTTTCAGTTCAGTTCAGTTCATATTTATTGTAATTGTCCATATACATGCAGGCATAGAGGGGAAATTTGCTTTGCTAATTCATAAGCTATATTTTGACTGGCACACTGATTTTATTGACTAAAGTTTTTGATGCTTAAGCAAATTTTTGTGCTTAAGCAGCTCTGTGATATTGGCACATGTTACCACAGTCTCCAAAAGGGGGACTTGATCGTAAACCAGACATTGTGCACACAACATATTGCACCAATTGATTTCACTGAACTACATTTATCTTAATGAAATGTCATGGGAATGTTCACTGAAGTCAAACAGTTATGGATGTTTTCTTAATGAGTGAACTCTGATTGCGATGACCGTCTTGGTCAATCTAGATGGTTAATGATTAGAACGAATGCTTTCATTTAACAAAATAGATTGCCGTAAACATTTGATGCAGTGATCAGGAATCCTAATTAAGTTGGAAAGAATAAAACGTGTCTGCTTATGAAACATACTGATATTATAATATTCAAGTCCCCTTTCAAGTTTTATGTTCCATTTTCTGGCTGTACGAAGGTAATTAATCGACAGCATTTCTTCCCATGCGTGATTCTGTGAATTTGTCATTTCTTTTGGAACAGAAAAACACCTGTACAGAGAGCCTGGATTTGAGCGACAACCACCTAGGGGGCGATGGTGGAGCCATCATAGCTTATATGATGAGAGACAACTGCTACATCACCCAGCTGGTAAGGGTGCCCCAAAAAATCTATGTCATTTGTAAATTTCATTTTGCATTATTTCCATTCTGTACCGGAAAATTGAAATGCAAGATAGAAATATCTGAATAATAAAAATGAAAATGTACAATGAAGTTATTGTCAGCACATAAATGGAGGCATAGTCGAGAAGCCAAAACTTGTGTAAAGATGCCTTGAAAATAACTACCTATGAGGTACTATTAAGTACCAGCAAGTATATTAAGCCAGCAATTATAAATAAAGAAAAATGTATGTTTTCCCAGTTATGATTTTGGTTGTAATAAAATTGTCATGTTTCAAAATAAACGTATGTATAATGTAATGCAGGGTGGTGATGGATGAACCATGAAGCTTAGACATGTACATGTGTATGTAAAGTTTATAACTACCGGTTCATGAACTAGTAGGAACTTGGTTGTTGACACATTGTCATGTTTTAAGGACTCGTTACGCTGCATTATGTACTGTGTAATCTTGCAATGCCTAACACCTTGAGATTGGCCATAATAGTGGACTGGAGGTTATTTACTCCCCTAGTCTACGTATTTGAAGTTGACCCATTTACCATTGTTTTTTGTCTCCCGCACAGGATGTTTCTGAGAATCAGATGAGATCTAAAGGAGCGTCCGGATTTGCCTCTATGCTGGAGACCAATTACACCCTCAAGACCCTCTGCCTTAGAGGTAATAAGACCTGGGGCCAATTTCATGGCAAGCATAGAATCGGCACTAAAAGCAGGCAATTCTGTGCTTACAAGATTCTATTTCACGGATAAGCAAGGAATTTTCAGTTGTGCTCATGTGCAGCTGGCGTCACTATAGATCTAATTGCTTACTCGGTTAGCTTAGAAAATCAATGCTAATTCCCCCTTAAGCATAAATAGGGATCTTAACCACAGAATACTGTGGTATAAGCAGAGCCTTGAAATGAAAAAGTCTCAGCTTATAAAACAAAACAAAATGACTTATTTTGAACTTTTTCATTGACAAAGATACATATATATACCGGTACGTAATAAATAATTTGATTTGAAATTGTAATCTATGGGGTGGGGCAATTTTAACTTCTTTTTATTAAAGGTAGTATCATACTTTGGTAGCATACCAAAACCTGACTACAGAATTCTACGGATTTACCTATACCATACAATGCAAGGTAATGATGGTGATGGTAGAAACATACCCTTAACATACCTGCCAACCATTCCTCTTTTGGAGGAATCATTCCTCTTTTGGGGTAAGAATGTATCACTTTTTACAAGCTCTTGACAACAGATTCCGATTTTTGGCTTGGAAAAACACATGTATTGCTATGTAGTTTGCTCTGTGATTCCTCTTTTTTAGTAGAAGTATTCTGAATTTCCTTTAAGATAGGTTGGCAGCTATGCGTTAAAAGAAAAGAGTAAAACCAGTGACTCAAATTATTTTTGATCTTTTAAAGATCAAAAGAGAAAAGAAATACTGTGGCTGTTTTTCATTTGTTTTCTCAAAAAGTGGACACCGTACATGTACGAGACTGAACTTTTCACAGATGACCATAATACTGTATCTTTCTTGATATTTTTGCCCATGAATCTCATTTCTCTTTGACAAAAACCAAAGTTTGCTACTACCTTGAAATCAAAGAAGTTTGCCAGTGAAGGAAACTCTCAGTGTGGAGCGACTTCAAGAATGGCTCGATTTGCATGCTAGCAATACAATGTGGCAATTGAAATGTGATTATTCCGACTGCAGATTAATGTTCATTTTAATAGGGCTCCACAATCGTGACATCACATTCAGATGTTCGGACAAACAAGTCGCACGTTGCCCAATTAACTTACAAGTAAATGTTGTGATATTTGTCCGATCGAACATCCGGGTAACTATAGCTGTCGATATAAAGGGCGCATCGATAAAAAGCTCGAGCGCGAAGCCCTATTAGAGATCAAAGTCTTTATTACATCTCGGAATAAGTTGTCTTTATTTTCCTTCCCCTAATCGATTTTTTGTCATCCTTTGCTTCAGCCAATCATCTGACGGACAGAGATGCACTCCGACTGTCCGAGGGTCTGAAGAGCAACAGTACACTGACACAGATTGACCTGAGTTATAATGACATTGGGGAGCTGGCTGGCGTGCACCTCGCAGCTGCCTTGGTGAGTTCCGCAAAGTCAAAGACATCCATCATATCCATGTACAGTGTATGATTAAGGTTGGGACAGGATTTGTACAATAATGCAGCATCAGCACACTTGTACCTTTCCTTCATGCTATATAATGAACAGACAATTTACATTTTGACTTTTTGTTCTTCAAATTAGCTCATAAATTGATCTCTGTAATTTAAATTGGAAATGACAACATGGTCATTCAGGAGTAGTAAGAAAATGCAATAGAGACTACTACATGTACAACATTGTGATACATCCATATATGTGCATGAACAGCACAGCATGCAAATCCTGCCTTAATTAACCCGATGGACAGACCATAATATGCAGGCTCCAACTCTGTCAAAATTGCTTTCATTACATATGATGAGTGACAAATAGTTGTGTGTACACAATCTGTAGCCGCCAATTTCCTTGTCTGTTAATCATGAAACCAGTAATATAAAGGCTGACTTCTACGTACGTGCTATGTTATGTTTGTACTTTGTACATGTGCACTCTATACTGTATAGAACACAGTGGTACAGTATATTCTTCTTAAATGTGCACACTGTCCACACATAAAAGAATACATTTAGAATGATACACAAAACAGTTATGAAAAATATCACATTCCGGCTCATATAGCTTAGCATTTGAGTAACGTTATCCAGGCTGACCGTGCTCTGATATATTTGCAAACCCCTCCAACACACTGCCATATCTCCTAGCAACAGAGCAACGGATAGGCAGTTGAATATATACTGTTTAAACAATCTGGTCCCTGTTTAAACATCAACCCCAAATCCAATTATATGTATAGCTTGAAACTATAAACTCAAGTTCTGCAAATTGAATTATGTTTGTAACATGGAGGTTTGCAAGTCTGGAAATAAACGATGGCCACAGAGGTTTTGGTCTTCATTGCCCTGGTTCTTGGCCTTGGTGCCCCTTCAAATGTTCCCATAGACATTATGATTTTCCAACGGAAGTGCCTCTTGTCGGCAATGGAAAATTGGCCTTGCCCTCACCAAACCTTATTTCCAGCCCTGGGTTTGAAAACGACATAGTTACTCCTATTTTATTTTTTGTGTGTTATTATTTTTTTGTGACATTAGGAGAATATATTATTGTTGGACGATATGAATAATTATTTAAAGGGATTGCAGTTGCCATGGTTGCATTCTGATTTAATTTGGACTACACAATTCAAATTGAGCACCTTCCCTTTCTTAGAAATGAAAAAAGATTTTTCTGAAATTAATCATCTTAGCCCAAACCTGGTCCCAGAAATTATGTGTGTTTCCTGGTAGCATTGATGAGAGCTTGCGCTCTGTTATGTTTAGCAATTGGTACACAACCTCTTCATGCAGTCTGCATTAATTATTGACTGACACAGACCAGTGAGTCTGACACTGATTATTCACATCTCCTAATTGGTTGTTAGCACTTTGGACTTCTGTTATAAATTGTTGTTGTTCTTTGGTCCAATTAATACCTCCTTCGTGAAGATGTTCTGAATAAAGAACGAAATTGGTGCTGGGATTTTTATCCGGTTAAATGTTAACTGACCCGGATTTCATTATCCGGTTGACAAATTTCCACAAACTGAAACTGAAAGGGACGAACCTTTGGCTCAATTGCTCAACAACCCAAAAAGTGTGAACTGTAGAATTTTAGTCAGTTATTTTGTCCATTTTGCCAAACTTGTAGAAACACGCTTTTCACATACTGGATCTAACAGAAACATTGTGTACTGGATCTAAATGCGCCTTGATCTAAAGCATAACATTGTAAGCATTCTGAAAGCGACGATCACATTAAATACAGTGTATAAGCCATAAATCGCACAAGTTGCACATGTACATCTAGGTTAACCTTTTTTTAAATTTTATTATTTTTTTTTTGCAATTAGTAACCTTACCAGATTTTGCCCAGCACTAAAAGAAAACATAGTATCAAAAATGGCTCCCTTTGGAGTTTGTGTAATATTGAGTTACATTGATGAATTTTTTTCTTATCCTATGCTGCTATACCTCATTCCTGAAGATGTTCTGAACATGCTGAATAAAGAACGAATACAGTCAAAAATGGCTGCCCTTAGTCTTTTGAGTTTGTGTAATATTGAGTCATTGATTTTGTTTGTCTTTGTATCCTAGGCGGCTAATGATGGCTTGATCTATCTTGATCTGAAGTGGAATGGAGTACGAGGCAAAGGAATCTTGGCCATTGCAAATGCCCTCAAGGTAAGGGTTGCATATTCACATTAAGAAATGCAAATTCATGGACGCCGATGATACGAGACATATTCAATGTCATTTTGAGGGAGGAGAAGGAAAACTGATGGAAATGCAAGGCTTGGATCTGTGAGATGGGGATGTTTTCGTTCCAGTGCTCTATCAACTGAGCCATCCAGCCCTGTGCTAGCATTTTCCAAACTGTTCAGTCACCTTCTTTGTTGCAAGTCAAGTCAGAATACGGGCGTTTCACAATAGTGCGCCACCATGCATGCCATGAGTTTGCAACGCCTTGGCCATTTTGTCGACAAACTGCGCATCTTTTCGACAAAATTAATTCCGCATATTGTGATTGGCCAACGCATTGCCAACTCATGCATGGTGGCGCTCTATTGTGAATCGTCAATATTAGTCATGAAAGCATGCATACAGCTACCAGATGACTATACTGCAATATCAACCATGCTGCAAACCTGAGAAACATATTGGGGATCTCTCAAATGTAATTATTATTTCAGAAATGTTTCAATATCGTGCAATATTTGAGTCGTAGAGAAAAGTTTCCCAACTATATCTACTTGCAGTACTATCCTTCTGTGTTTCCATCAAGAGACTACGACAACTGCTGGAACCACAGGGATGTTTTAGATTAACCCTTTGGTTCACCGTCGGAACTTATCTAACCAACCAACAAGCATCATATGATTTGTTTCTTTTTTTTCAACGGCGAATTATTATTTAGGTCAATACAGCCCTTGAGGTCTTGGATCTATCACATAATGGCGTCACTCTACCAGGCTGCACGGCATTCCTACAAGCACTGAAAGCCAATACAGGACTCAAGGTACTAGACTTGAGGTGAGGCTGGACTTGAAATATTTTTTTCTGTTTGGTGTTGTTGTTGTTGTTTTTGTTTTTAGAGTTACTGGCTCTTTTCATCATGCAGAGCCACTCAGTCTGAAAAGATTTAATACATGGTTGCCTGTCTGTTTCAGACACTCGGGATTAGTGATCCTGCAGCTGCTCCAGATCTTCATTTTAGCGTATCCTGCATGGGACGTGGATCTGCAAGATTACTGATTGTGTGTCTGAAACAAACAGGCCCACATGTATGTGTCACCACTGATATAACCTACAACCATGACATTGTGAGCCCTCCATGCAAACCTTCAAATGTCTCTTTTTCCTTTTTTTTTGTTTTCGGGTCAAAAACCAGATTTACTTTTTAATCATTTTTGGTCACGAGTAATATGCTTATATAATTACATGTGTGACTTTTAAAATGCTTTCTTTTGTCATCCTTTTGCCGCAGCTCCAACCACATCAACACCCCAGGAGCCAAGAAATTGTCTCTTGGAATCAAGAAAAATACAACCTTAGAAGCATTACTGGTAAGTGGATAAATTTCTGCACTATATGTATTAACAAAATATAACATGTTTAAAGGTAGTATCATACTTTGGTAGCAGATCGAAACAGAGTTCTCCACATATTTACCTATAACTTACAGGGTATAAAATTGCTAATGGTAGAAACATGTTATCGTTAACTTTTTTCTGCCTGAAATGCTGTATTTATCCAGAAAAGAGTAAAAACAATGACCCCCCAAAAAAAGATAAAAAATAATGGTGGACAAATAAACAAATTCCTTTGGCCATTTGGCGTTTTTCACTGGTTTCTCAAAAAGTGGGTAGGGCTGTCCATTTACGAATAATTTAGTATTCGCAAATCGAGAAAAAAATTGATCGAATATTCGAATATTCGAAAAAAATCGCAATTCAATGTAAAACATAAGAAAATAAAAATATGAAAGTACGTTGCGTAATGGCTGCTGGTAGCTATCGGGGCGCCGCACCAGGCGTGCTAGACAATTACACATCATGAACAGATCCTATCAAAACACCCTGCCTTTTTAGCAGATTTTTAATAAGTTACAGAATGATGTTATCCGCTATTTCTACCAACACGCCATTAACAGGCCAAGCAAAATAATAATAATCTTTTTTCCGACATCGAGCACCCACATCGAACACATTATGTAGGCCGTATGCATTGTTGTATCGTTGCGAGATCCCCATATTCTGACCGTACCGTCTTCTAAAATAGTACTGTAAATCACTTTTTTCTGGTCACCTAAATCTTACTTCAATTTGGTTATTTTGTCCATCTGGCCAAGTAGAAACACACTTTTCAGTTCACCGAATTAATTCCAAAAACGAACGGTAAAAAATCCTCCAAAAGCGACGATCGTATTCATATCGCACGCAACGCTACATGCATCATGCATGCACACCACATGCAGCCTAGCCAGCCATCGTGCATGACTGGTATCTGCGCGCGTAATAGCGAGAACTTCACACAGCACATAGCGTGCATCAGTACATGTGCACAGTACACATCGAATGTACAATGTGTGTATGTCACATGCACGGTGAAATAGCGCTCGGACGGTACCGCAGATCGTGGATGGCTTTGGTACCATGGATCGCGGCCGGCTTCAATGCATTTTGCGGTATAAAATCTGCTTTTGGCATCGCGTTAATTTTTTCTTGAATATTCGAACGGGCAAAATATTATTCGAATATTCGAGTGATGAACGAATATTCGAATATTCGATATATTCGAGACAGCCCTAAAAGTGGGCACCGTATGGGACTGGGAATTTAACAGATGACTGTTATTGTATCTTTCTTGCCCATGAATCTGCATTTCTTTGACATAAACCAAAGTATGAACGAACATTTCGATGTGAAATATACAAAATTTCTGGCAAGATTTGGCACTGGCAGACTGGATGGTA
The DNA here is from genome assembly GCA_963971285.1 of Astropecten irregularis. Classification (NCBI taxonomy): domain Eukaryota; kingdom Metazoa; phylum Echinodermata; class Asteroidea; order Paxillosida; family Astropectinidae; genus Astropecten; species Astropecten irregularis. Next base: position 26,653,081 of record OZ020244.1, read on the forward strand.
TACATGTAGTTCACCTTGTCTCCGATCTTCTTGGTGGACATTCTGCTGTAAATTTGGCTTTAATTTGTCTTGGTTGTTTTCTACACAGCTTGGTGGTAACCCCATTGGCGATGAAGGAGTACTGGCCTTGATCAAAGCCTGTCCCTACAGCACCAGCCTGAAGCTGCTTAGCCTACAGGTAAATTGATTTAGCTACCGGTATACCAACATACATGACATATGAATTAGATCAACCAGAACACCAACCAGGCATCAACTGTACAGGGTTTCCAAGAAAAAAAACTCTGAGATTTGTCAATGTTTAATCCTATTTTGATTTCACTTTTGAATAATAAATGACACATATCTGGAAAGCTTATTTCTTCAGCTTTCATTTGATACCATTCATATGATGCATACTTCACGCATGAGTGAGTAAAGACAATATGAAGCAAGGCTTTAAAAAAATAAAATAAAAACATCTTGTGCAAAATACTTTTCCTTCAAATTGTCTTTAATTTTTAATACACACTCATGTGTGAAGTATGTATCATATGAATGGTATCAAATTAAAGTTGAGGGAATAAGCTTTCAAGTTATGTGTCAATTACTATTCAAAATTGAAATTAAAGTAGAATTAAACATTGACAAATCTCGGTTTCGGTTTTTTGAGACACCTGTATACAAACTACCCAATGTGAGAGACCACACAGGCTTATCATTATGTGTTGAAACACCAACTGCATGCACAGTTCTAGAGCCAAAATGTTGGGGGGATAGAAGAGCCATGAATTTTTTGGGGGACTGGAACTTCAAGAAGATCCACTTATTTTGGGGGCTAGACCCTTCTTCTAACACACGTTTCTGTTATATTTTATGTAACTGAAAAGTTCCAGAAGTTTTCGGCATTTCTTTTTCGATTGCATGAACCGCCACTGACCAACTGGGCACACACTTCCCAACGCACAACCCAATGTGAAATTGAACACCAATCATACACAGGCTGATATACTTGGCAAAGCTGGAGCCTTTTTTCGGCTTTGGCATGTGGCGGAATCCCATTGTTTCATTTTGTAGGCCTCAAATGGCAATAGCGAAATAAGTCTTACGCCTAGATAGCCTCAAGCCTGGTTTTGTAAAGGCCTGATCGATGCACTGGATCAAATCCTATTGATGAACAAACTGTGTGGAGTAGGTTTCCAGACCTTGTGGAATTGTGGTAGAACCATTTTAATACTGTTTGTTTTTGTATGCAGGAGATCACGCTGTCATTGGTGGTTCATCAGAAGATGAACGAAGTACAAGAAGCGAGCAATCTTCTGATTCTGTGCCGAGATTACAGCGGACACAAGCGTACTGTGGTAAGACGGACATGCTACACTGTAGCAATTTCTATGGGGTCTGGGCAAAATTTGTATCTGATGTCTACAGTTTAAATAAAGAGGACAAATGATGGATGATTCGAAAAAACATCATTCAACGTCAATTTCCAACTCCATCTTCCAGTGTTGATTTCCAACTGATCTTCCAACTTCAATTTCTAACATCAATTTCCCAATTTCATCTTCCAACATGTCCAACGTCAATTTTCAACTTCGTCCCCGAATGCCGATTTCCAACTTCATCTTCCAATGTCGCTTTTTAGCTTCATCTTCCAACATCAATTTCTATCATCAATTTTCCAACTTCATCTTCCAATGACGATTTCCAACATCAATTTCCAACAAAGAAAAAATTGACTGGAGCAGGATTCAAACCAGCGACTCCTGGAAACTGTCAGGGGTACCGGCATTCAACCAAATGAGCTATCGAGCCCTATGTGGGCGGTGTCCCCAATAGTCAATTATTTTTGTTCATTTGACAGTAAGATGCCATGAACCACTCACATACTGCTATATAGGCAAAGGAAAGATATGCGCAGCATTGGCTATGCTGCAACCTGAGAAATAGTATGGGCACATGGGGGATCACTCAATTGACAGAATTCCAAGTTGAAACCTTGCCATTTCTTTCTTTTCCTGTCTCGGAATCTACCCCGAAGGCTGTAAGTCACTTGATAGCCATGGTAGATCATTTCATCATGGATCACCAAGCCAGGGTCCTCTACAGCTGTCTGTTGTCAGATGAGGAGCGAACAAGCACAGCATCTTCCAGGGACATCAAGAAGGTCTTGATCACAGCGGGACTGGATCTTAGTCCGGTAGGCTGACCCGACTGCTTTAGACTTCCTTCGGTAGTCATTTTTGTTAGCTTTGATTATGACATAATCCATATTAGGCTATTACAGCCCAAATGCAAAATATCATGGGGAAGAAATTTGCTATTAGAAAATCGACTGGTTTAATGGACCCTTCCGGCCTGTCAATCAAACTGTGCGCATTGACCAATTTGAGTTGTTGTCATCCATTACCTCGGTCAAACTCGGTCACATTGGTACATGTATGTAAAAACACTTGCTGTTGCATGGGTGGGGCTTAAGAGCAGAGCTGGAACAATCCATTAATGGGAGCCAGAGGCAAGAGGGCTATAGTTGATCAGCCTCCCAGAAAAAAATATTTTCCTTTGCAAGAGACCTTGGAGGCCTGCATCGCATTAGGTAAACATTTTGAGGCGACAACAATATCATCAACACCAACAATTAACAGCAACAAATACAGGCAAGCATTAATATAAAAAATCAGTAATATTCATGATTAATTGGGTACCCACTGATACCCGTAAGCAGGAGCAGGCGCGGTTCTACGGGGGGGCTGTAGCCCCCCAAAAATTTTGTCTAGCCCCCCCAAAAAATGCAAGTGAAAAAAAAAAATTCTTGAAAATACTGGATTTGTTCAGCGCCAATGACATGAAAAACGCATTGTGTGGGCTAAAATGTGCATGTTTTTCGACCCCTAATAAGACATAGCAGAAGCGAGTGTTAAGAACCCAATATATTGGGTCTTCTAGCCCCCCCCAAAAAATAATGGCTCTTCTTGCCCCCATAAAAATTTTGACTCTAGAACCGCGCCTGAGCAGGAGGTCATAGGTTCGAATCCCACCTGAGCCAGCACATGATTTATTCATGTGCACTCAACACTGCACCAAGTATATGCATTGCTCATCTATGTTGATGTACATGTACTGTAGGGCAAGCCTATTATCACAATAAACAGGCGTATATGAAGCTGTTTCATTTCAACCAATTTATGGTAGAGGCGTTTCCTTCGCTTAAACTCTTTCTTAGAACCTGTTTGGAGAATTCAGAAAGAATACATGTGACAATAAGGTACATGTATAGGAAGAAAATACAGTATAATTATTTATGTTGTTCTTCTTACAGGAACAAATTGATAATGCTCTTCAGCAAGTTGGTGTACACCAGTCAAGCAGCATACAGTACAGGTAATGTAAGAGATCAGTGTCGGGGTTGGGGGAGAAGTTTTTGACATCAAATTTTTGTTTTTGTGCATCACGGCTGTCCCGAAGCCGAATCTGTCACATTCTTATCTTACACATTTGTTATACACAGATACTTATTGGTTTTGATTGATTCTTGTTGGTACAGATGCCTGCTTGATGGGCTCTCTGCTCTTCAGGTCAGGGGCAGACTGTCAGGATTGCGCAGCTGATGATGGAGTGTTCCCATGGCTACAGTATCCTCCTCATCAATGGGTTCTAATCCAGCTTGGGTATCCCTGATTGCTTATTGGCCAACATTGCTTCTCCACATCTATCAGCATTTTGAGTTCGCGGTGACACCATTGGGTCTTCTTTTTTGAGTAGTCGTGGCTCTGAGTGAAAGGAGCCCTCACTCAGTATTCAAGATTGCCTACAATGATCCTACTAGGACTGAAACGTCAGACCCTCCGAACGCCAAGCATGTTATATTATGATTCAGGTCATTATTGTGGTTGATGAGCTGTTTCCAGCAGTTCATTACTTGTAGTGATTGTTTTCAGTGATAACAAAAGTTCCTAGACTGTAGGCTTGTCTGAAGGTAACATACAACGTACATTAATAAACAAACCAAAGTGAGACATGTGGTTGACATCAACTCTTTGGAGCAACTTTGGAGAATGAGCCCAAGTGTTTTGAATGTCAGTGTTGTCAGGCAAATACACTTGGCCATCTTTAGGCATGTTAGGAGAATGTTGCAACTTTCTTTAAAGGGAGCATATAATAGGATTCGCAAAGATGTGCGTTTTGGCTGAATTTGAAGTGAAGGTCTTAAACTTCCATACAGACGTTGTTTCATGTACCTTTTTATGCTTTTTGTTCATCTGCATAGCAGAAATACGGCCAAAATCATTTTCCCCCCTTCCGAATCCTTCACGGTTACACCACAATTTTGAAATGCTACTAAATCGTTCGGACGAACGACCTATTTGAAAGACACTAAATCTTGACTTCCTTGAAAAACCCAGCATCTGATGAACCAAGATGGTGACTGTTTGCACTGTTTACGAACTGTTGAGTCCATTTTCCGCTGTCTCATGCTCAATAATTTTGTTGGAGGCCTTGCAAATCCTTTAAGATGTCATTAATGTCATTAAATCATCTCATGTATAAGAGAGAGGTTGAATAGACTGATTGCGTGAACAATGTTTACATGCCATCATGTGACGTATAGTGGGTTATTTTTTCGTCTCATTTGGCTCAGAGCAGCGGTGGAAACATTGTAATAGTCTTCTTTGCCAGTCTTGTTTCCAATACTTGTATGCACCAAGTGAGATGACGAAATACCCATTGTATGTCACGTGATGGCATGACATCGGTCGTGCAATCGGTCTATTATTCTGGTGCTGTGTAATTGTCATTTTGAATCTCGTTTCCATGGATTCATTCATCATAATAATAGTGTGTGGTTTGTTAATTTTTTTAACCAGTTTGTACTACGCCAAAGATGAACAAATTTTTATTGTTTGCCGTGAACAAGTAAATAACAATTTTAAGAATACGCAAACTTTTGATAATTTGTATGACGCAATTGCAAACTTGTTTGCCACATTTTTGTATTTTTTGTGTGTATATTCTGTGTGTGACTGTGTGATATGGCTTTTTGTTTGACTGTAGGTTGTGTGAGGTGAATTGAATCCTATTTGCTGTTTTTGCCACTAAAATCTGAAAATATAAGATATATTTTTCTGATACCTTTTATTTTTCTGTACTTTTAAATATCCCTTAGATAATACTGTTTTGTGCACATATGAAATATAAATGCCTAATTTTGTTTGAAAGCTTGCAATGCATATGCTACTGCAAATAAAAATGATCTATTGGAATGATAATTTTGCCATTTGTTTTAATGTGTCATGTTCACTTTTTAGACAACTACATGTACAATGTACATATTCCTGCCAACCAGTTACATTTTATCAGATTCATCAAGATACTTTGCATACAAAAAATAGAATAATTAGATTTTCTGATTTTATAATCAGACTTTTTAAAATTATTTGTACATACATTTGGATGTTTTTCCTGACGTTTTGAGTGAAAGTAAGATTTTTGCTTTCATGTTGCATTAAAATAAGATTTCTGCAATCCATGAGCAAGATTACATCATCTTGAAATTTTGACAGGTATCCAAGTACCTTATGCCTTGATAGGTTTATATACCATGAGAATTTTGTTTTGTTTTTATTCCATGACAAAAATCAAATTATGAACAGACCACTGCTGTTCTACCAACTTTACCAAAGTATGATAGTACCTTCGAAACTGACAAAACCCTCAATGTCGTAACATCTTGTAGGATAACACAGTCATATCACCTTCCTACAACCTCAGTCCAGAACCAGAATATAATGACTCTTAGGATGCGATACAACAAAGTTCACAGACAGAGGAACAGACCCATCACAATTGTTTTTTAGCAGACTCTTATTAAATCTTCAATTTTATCTATAAATTTGGTACTCTTTACAATGCATAATCTTTAATAACGAAGCCACTTCTTATTAAATCATGTGCGTCATTATATACATGGTCGTTTCTCATGTTCTGATGTTAGTGATCTCTCACATGATTAAAGTCGACCAAAAAAAAAAGCAAAATGAATTGGAATGGAAAAAACAGGCAATCTGTAGTTCACCATTGTTCATATATCATGATATATCATAACCAAAAATGAGGAAAGAAAAATGAAATACAGAAGAAATAAAGACAAACATTTTATTTGAATGGCCGAAAGCTGAGGGTATTCATAGCATGGTGCCAGGGATATGCGCCGTATTTTTTAACGCAAGAGGGCGCTGTTAGGTACAACTTTATTTACTTTCTGGGGGTATGGTCCGATTAATTATCAATTGAGCAAAGGTCATTTACGGACAATTTTATCTGTTGGGATACGATAGAAGTGTATATTTTTACTACGACAAGTACGAGTTGTATTCTGACACAGCGGTACACAACAACAACACAGTGTCAAATGACCCCCGGAAGTTATTCAAAGCGCTCTCACTCGTTCAAAAATACAGCGCATTCATGGTATGGTATTCTGGGTTATGTCACTAACCAGATACTAGGAGGCATTTACGAAATGAGATGAGAGGCTAGGCTTGGGATTGATTTTGCTACCGTCATTTTCTGTCCTAAATCAAATGAAGGGCTTGAGATACATGGCGAAGCTGAAGCCTTTTTTGTGGCCCAATCCCTTCATTTCGTTTTGTGGGCCTCAAATGGCGGTAGCGAAGGAATTACCAAGCCTAGCCTCAATTAAACCTGATTTTTATAAACACCAATAACAGTTTTGTTTAGAATTCATACTGATATAAGGTCTGTGGTGTGATATCCAGGCTATGTTTGAGCAAGTTTGAACGACTATTGTTGGGCAATAGTTGGGCTAACTACCGTGGGCTGAACCTTCGACTGACTATTTTGGAACAAGCTTCCCAAGGCTGGTCGAATCAAGAGCAGTCACATGCTACTGACGGAGCCATAAACAAATGCAAAGCAGGGCAGAACAATCGTAAAAACTGTGAATTACAAAAGTGCACCCATTCACAGATTCAGAGCAAATCTTGTGTTCCACATGATTTCTGATACTTGAGCCCAATTTCATGGAATCGGTTACCGTTAACAAAAACTCTTTGCTTACGGCAGCAGATTTCTTTTGCTTATGGTTAGAGTATTTCACGGGAATGTTTTCTTTTTTTTTAGATTTTGGTAACGGTAAGTAAGGAATTTGTGCAGAATGCATATGACAGCACATTAGCAAAAATAATCACGGTTACCCTAGAAAGTCTTTGCTAACCAAAAAGTCTTGCTTACAGATTCCATGAAACAGATTTTACGCATAGCAGTGCCCATAAGCACAAAAATAGGCCGTAACGGTTTCCATGAAATTGGGCCCTGGTGTTTTGTCGCTTTCACTATAAAATTTGTCAAAATTTGACGAATACTTGGCCAAAGATGGTTCGAGTAAAACCTGTTGATACCTGGGAAACATCACCCATCAACTAATCAACTAACATATAGTCGTTCACTTGAACTTGCTCATTGTTGATAAGCCTCATCCCAAAGGTCAACCGAGGTCACATATTATACATCGGGCCTGTATCACAAAAGCAACAATGCTTTGGACTGGAGTTCAAACAAAAACTGAGGCAAAATAGATCATAAATAAAATCTTTACAACTACTACACATAGGGCTGCATTTATCCTCATCACCAATGCCGGTTGAGACTGAAGAGAGCATCGTCAAAGTCATCATCATCATCGTCGTCCTCATCGCTGTCTGTGTCGAAGGCTGCAGAAATACATGAATCAGAATCCAATTAATATTTGGTCAATACAAGTAATAAACTGATGCAAACTGCTCATCGGCCAAAATAATGACCTGAAATTTATAAAATGCCTAGAGTTAGGCGGGCCTGAACGTATCGATTGATCGATCAAAACGATCCTACCAGGAATTTCTCAAAGGCTAATTAAAGCAGCGTACAGGATTTGCAAGGCCTCCAAAAAAATGTATTGAGATTGAGACAGAAAATGGACTCAACAGTTCGTAAACAGTGCATACAGTCACCATGGGAAGTCTTGGTTCATCACTGAGATGCTGGGTTTTTCAAGGAAATAAAGAAATACATGTAGTGTCTTTTAAAAAGATCCAAACGATTTAGTAGCATTTCGAAAGCGTGGTGTAACCATGAAGGATTCGGAGGGGAGGGGGGGGGGGCAAGATTATTTTGGCCTTATTTCTGCTATCCAGATGAACGTAAAAAGCGTAAAAAGGTACATGAAACAACGTCTGTAAGGAAGTTTAAGACCTTCACTTCTATTTAAGTACCAAATTCAGCCAAAACGAACATCTTTGCAAATCCTTCTTCCTCCCTTTATCGAAACGTGTCAGGCATTAGAGAAGGTTAAGAGACAAACAGGATGAATAAGCCTCACCTGAGACAGAACTTAGAGACAGCTCGTCGCTGTCGATCGATCCTCTACTGCTGTTATTGTCTCCATCCCCATGTCCTTCTATATCATCGTCATCTCCTGCATCCCCGTCTGAACCGTCCCCGCCTTCGTCCCGATCACTGCTGTCGCCGAGGATGTCTTCAATATCAAACTCATCCTCGTCATCATCCGATCCATCTTCATCTTCATCGTCTTCATCTCCCTCGTCCTAGTGTAAAAGGAGAAGCAAATGAAGAAGGTGGCTTTATGGTATATCAAAATAGAGGCTTTTGGCCAGGCTGCTGTTCTGAAGTAGATTCTCTAGTTAGAAAAGGAAATCAGAGCTTCAGCTTCAATGAAAAACCACAACCCATATTTTCAGCATATGGATGACAGAGACGAAGCCGGAGCTTGAGACAAAGCCGAACTTTGAGAAAGGCCCTGGTTACCAGTACAGTACCGAATAAAGTACAAGATCTTGCTGCTAACCTTCAAGGCCATACACAACCTGGCTCCAAAGTACATTACATCTCTAATAGACCGATCCAGTAAGCCCCTCCGACTGCTCACGTGGACAATGAACACGTGTTCCTCTCCAATGCTTCACTGCTCGTTCCTGTCGCACGTGCGTACGCATGTGTTTATTTGTCGGACGAATAGCGAACGCATGTCGTACATAAACCGCGACTGTGATTGGTCAGAAACAAATGGGGCGGGGCTTAATGGATAGGTCTATTGAAGAACGCCATCGCCGGCCTGGCATACGCACTCCAGGATTTTTCCTCCATGTTCCATTGACAAGACTTAGGACATGTACGGAGACCGTGCCTTCTCATCAGTAGCTTTGGAATTCACTCCCTTTCGGTTGTTGCTTTGACTAATTTCTTGATAAATACACTATTTCAGAAGAAATAATTTTAACAATATGTTGCAACCATCAACATCTTTATACCCTGTAAGTTATAGGTACATCTGTGAAGATTTATATTTCCCACCAAAGTTTGATACTACCTTTAAACATGTTAAAGACAATGTTGGAACTGAAAACATCTTTATTTGAAAATATCAACAAGGTTGACTCAGGCGCGGTTCTACAGGGGGGCTACATGTAGGGGGGGGGGGGGCTTGAGGCCCCCAACAATTTTGTCTAGCCCCCCCCCCCCCCCAAAAAAAAATGCAATTGAAAACAAAAATCTTGAAAATACTGCATATTTTCCGTTATTACGCGCCAATTACACACAAAAAAAAACGTGTTGTGTAGGCTATGTGCATGTTTTTTATCCCTAATAAGACATAGTAGAAGCGAATGTTAGAAGAACCCAAAATATTTGGTCTTCTAGCCCCCCCCCCCCCCCAAAAAAAATCGCTCCAGAACTGTGCCTGGGTTGACTGACAATTTATTGCAATTCATCCATTCAAGCACGACACCAAACTCTAGCACCTAAATACTTTTCAAGAGAATGCATTAATGATGGTGCATCTTTGCTCAGGAAGGTAATTAAAGCATTGTGATCCAACCATCTTGGCTTGAATCTACAATCCGATGAAAGACCCTACAGTTTTGAGTTGTGACGTACCAGAGGCCTTTCTCAAACATTATGTCAAAGCTCGGCTCCGGCTCAGGCTTCCTGTCTGTAATCCAAATGCTGAAAATATAGGTTGGGGTTTTTCAATGAAGCTGAAGCTCAGTTTTCTTGTTCAAACCAGAGAATCTACTTCTGAACTGCAGGCAAAAGCCTCTATTTTGATATTCGTTATATTCAGAATACATGTAGATTCACGAAATGGAATCGGAGCAGGAGCCTAAGGCGTACCAGAGCTTTGAGAGAGGCCCCAGATCTAACCCAGGGGGATTATTAGCAAGACAATAATTACCTCATCCTCCTCCCCATCAGCTTTACGTGGTCTGCCAACCTCGTACAATCGACAAACACTCTCAACGTTCAGGGTCTCCATACTTCCTTGTGTCTGCATGGCAACGGAAAGTGAAAAAGACATCGAAGTGAAAACAAACATATATCTTTGAATGTTGTACAGATTGATCAAACTTGACACATAGACAATACTGCTCGACGTTTTAAGTGATCTAAGTCATTGAAAAGTGAACAACGAAACAATTGACTGGAGCTCCACTCAATGTTTCTTTGCTCACTTTTCAATGAGTTCAAACCATAGAGCTATATTAAAATTACTAGAGCGCTAGCTCCGTGTACAGAGTGATGCCTGCTGGGCGCATCCATGTGTGTGCAAAAACCTATGGAAAACACAACATTTTGTATGTCTTTTGTACGTCTGTTTGCATATCTTCGTTTGTGTTCCATACCTGTGCGTTATCGAAGCCCAATATGCCCGAAATCCAATGCACCTTCAGTAAATGCGCGTTTCATTTAGCGCAGTGTGTTCACACGCTCTGCACTTCAGTCACGCAATGATTGCAAGCATCATCAAGACGTGCTACCGGTACTGTTCGTACATACTTGCGTATTGCATATAGAGTACACTCTTCGAAAGGCATTCCAGTCAAAGTTTTCTATATCCACAGACACGCAATAAAATTCAAAATGACTGCGCCCAGGAGGGCTTCAAAGCGTCTACGCACGGAGAATGCGGAGCTAGTAATTTTAAAATAGCCTATGGTTCAAACTCAGTCAGTTGCCCTCGTAGTTATTTGATGATTTCAAGTGAATTGTTAAAGTAGGAAGACCCTAGTCAATACGAACCTCGAGCACAGCAAGGTAGCAGTCCGTGGGGTCAGTAGCCAGATCAAAGATGTTCCTCTTCACGTCAATGGTCGCTGAGATGGAGAAAAACAAACATTCTGATAATCATACTAATGTTAGCGTCAGTACTAGAGCCAGGGGTGGTACTGTATGAATCCTACATCCAAACATCAGATTCAACTCATAGTGAATGTCGTTGTGCAAAAGTTAGTTTATTACTGGGATGGGCGTGTTCGCAAAGTTTCTGTGATCTCAAAGTATAACAGTTGCTAGGGTAACAATAATTGTTACTATACCTCATAAATATTCATGACCTAGAGCCGAATCCCAATTGGTCAATTCACCATCACATGCCAGTGGATATATTTGCTGATCACCAGCGAGTAGGCCGGGGAATCTCCAAAGGAACTGTTACAATGTAACATCTCACTGCGCATGTAACATCTCACTGCGCATCCAAGGAAAAGTTTGCAGCGCGCCTGCGTGAGCCTCGACCTACATGAAGTTGCACCTACTGATACCGATCTCGACAAAATTGTGAATATTTATGAGGTATAATAAAACAAATATCACAGGTTTTTTTTTCGGGTGGACAGTCGATTCTAGATTCCCTCGGTGTTGGAAGTTGACAAACTTCGACTCGGGAACTAGAGTTTGTCAACTTCCAACACCTCGGGAGCTAGAATCGACTGTCCACCCGAAATAAACCCTGTGATATTTGTATACTATGGTAACAGTGTTACATACCGATTGGTTTGTAGTCGGTGGCATCAAACGTTCTGAAGGATGAACCAAAGGGACTCTTCAACCTCTCATCCAGTAGGTCTTCATCTGTGTCTGGCTGGAAGACAGCTGAACAAATGAATCAAAATAAGTCTCAGAATTAAAAAAAACACATACCAGTGACACATGGCACATAGGGTGCACATCAATACATTGATACACGATGATTAAGGGACATACACCCTGCAATGATAAAGTGCAGTGCACGTAAATTCTTTTGTTGCCGGACAAAAGGAGGGTGGGGACACTGCAGTAATGGCGGGTGTTTCCTACCTCCATGGTCGCGCCGTCGGATCGGTGTATATTACGATGGATTGTTACTTGAGCAAGTCTTGGGATCTTGGAAAAGTGTGCCCTAGATCTAGTGGTTGCAATTTGCAGTGTCTCGAGTGGGTCAAATGAAGCAAGGTTAATGGATTTTGCCTGGTAATCTCTCAATACAAAATATTGCATGGGTACCGGGCACGGTCGTCGTCTGAATGATGATCAATCGCTGATGGAGCCTGGTTTAGTATCATTCAAAGAGCAAAGGTATCGCAAATATCAAATAAGAGTTTGTTTTTAAAGCTTACTTCCATAGATGACGTTCCCCGCTGTGTTGAAAACGATGTTACACTGATCCAGTGCAGGCACTGTGTGCATGAGGTGAAATGTTCGGACGTCCCACTGATCAATTTTAAACAGGGTTAAGGAACAATGATTAAAATCATAAAAGCAAAATACTTCTCTAGGTAGTGAATCGTCATGTTGCAACCTTAGCTTCTCAAAGGAAGTCGATAAAAGGTTCTACGAAGCATATACATGATGGCCCCTGCTAATTGGTGATTCTCACTAAGGCCCAGTCGAGGGGTGCATTCCACTCCAGCAAACTATGCGATATTTTCAAACTGGAATGTGCTGTTTGCCAAACACAATCGCAACGCTTGCGAAACATAACAGTGAAGAGTAAGTTTTTGCTTACCATAAGTTGGCTAACTACATTGAATGAAAGATGGACATAACAAGCAACACAAGTTCGCCGTTTGTAGCATTTGTGCATTCCACTTCAAAATCCAAGCGTAACGCAAGCCTCGCGAACAAGCTTAGGGCTCCAATTTTGTGAAAGAAAGCTCTCAACAGTAGGTCTAGTCATTAAACATGAGTCTATCAGATCAGTCTTTGTTCAAGGTGAGGGACTGGTTTCTTCATTTGTTGCCTAACTTGCCTTTGGCTTGTAGGGTAGTATATTGAGTAGGAAGCCATTAGTGATATTGGTAGTGGTTGTACCCTACAATTCCTGGTGGAAACAAAGTGATTTTCACTGCTGTGGACTAGGTGACTACATGACCCCTCCAACCTTCCCATCCTATTTGAACTGTGACGAGACCATCAGTCTTCTTTCGAGGTGAGAGACTCGCTTCTTCATGTGCTGCCTTTGACCTTTGTACAAGAGAGCCATTACTTTTGCCTCTGTGCTTGGCAATTTGCTTGAAAAAAAACCAAAAGGATACAATCTCTGAGTTGATGACAATCTCCAGTCCCGAGGGATGAAACATGCCACTGACATTGCTCTGGAACTGGTCAAACTTGTAGATTGGCTTGGCGGACCTCACGTCCCACAGCACTCCGTCGTTCAGCACCAGGTCGTCGGTGGGGTCAAAGGTGGCACAGTTCTTGGTGTAGTGGTTGCTGAGGTCCGAGTCTTCTAGCTTCAAGATGAGCTGGCCCGTTGAAGTATCATAAATCTTTGGAGGATAAGGAAGAGAAGATAAGATGATTGGAATGAATGTCTTTAGTCACAGATTTAAGGTCTGGCTTGGGTTGCTATCTTTAAGGTGCAATACATAATAGCATTCCGCACTAATGACGTCACACCATGCATGCACGCGCACACATACTCCCACTCACCACACGTTTGCATGGTCGGTTGCAATGTTTGTCTGAGGTTCGGTGCTATTGTTAGCGCAAGTGCGCAGCGCTATTGGTAAAGGTCACAGAACAGCACGTACACTTTGTCTAATCTATTATGTGCATAAAATAATAAACCTGTGAAAATTTGAGATCAATCAGACATCTGAGTCACAAGAAAATATCCCCAAATGACTAATTTGTCTTTGAAACATAAAGAATGGTTATCTGAGATCAAAACTTTTTTTTTGTCGTTGTTTGACTAATTTCTGGATAAATATACCATTTCAGCCAGAAATATTCTAACGGTATGTTTCTACCAGCGCCTACATGTACTTCATACCCTGAAAGTTACATGTATCTGTTAATTTGTGAACAATTCTGTTCGGGTATGTTACCAATCCTGTACCGTATGTTTAAGACTTCAGACATGACTATACTTTGAAAAGAACGGGGGATGGCAGCATTAAGATCATGGCAGATCGGCACTATGTACGTATTACTGTTAGCCCAGGCCATTGGGCTACATTTACACTCCTGAAACAATCTCAACTCCCTGGGGAGTATACAGCCCCGGCTGCTGTAAACTGCACAAAGGCTAATCAAGCACAAAGCCATCTCAATCCCCACAGGTACCCATTTTACTCCTGGGTGAACAAAAAGCAATAAAAAGCGTCTTGCCCAAGGATGCAACCACTACGTATACTAGCCCATAGCTGGATTCGAACCCAGAATCTGTAGATTGACCACAAGATCTTGAGTACGACACACCAGACCACCACATGTAGGCCACAGCATCGCGGTGTACATAAACCTTTAATTTTTCTCCGAAGGCACAACATGTGACTAATTGAGGCACTTTCTAACAGAAGATGCTGAAGGAAATAATAAAGAACACTCACATAAGCCTTCTCTTCTTTGGTGCCGATGATTCTGTCCTGAGATAACTTGCTGAACTCCACATGCTGGTCAAACTGGAAGGTGTGCCTGACGAAAGAGACAACAATTTTCCACTCGTGAGAAAAAAACACAATTTTATTCCAGAGGAGCTCATTGTCATTGCAGTGGACCTCAGGCTGAGATTTCTTTAAAATAAATAGTATTATGACATTCATTTGGAAATCTTGATGACTGAACTGATCTGGACCAAATGTCATGGTTCTGCTTTTCCTATAAAGTTTAGAATCAGTGCTTTTGGAAACAGAAAATTCTGCGCTTATGAGTTCTTTAATATTACATGGATTTCGGAGACATTTTCAGTTAGCGCAACCAAGGAGTTGTTGCTTGATTGGCTAGCAGTATTATTATAAGAAAAGAATAAAGATCCTATTTGCTGAATATTGATGAAATGAGGCCAGTATATTATGGGTTTATGCCAACCCCAGATTCTGGGGTTCGTATTCAGGAGCACCATGCTCATTTTCACATTTTCACTCTCTCTAAACCAATATAATGCAGTTGGTTTCAATAACCATTGTTGCTCATGTAATTAAATGATAGCTTGTTAAGTGGTGACACTGGTAGGTACACTTGTTTGGTACTAATAACTAAGAAACCCTAATAGACTGGGCTTGGATCTGTAATCTTCTTGGGTATTAAGTGGAGCCATGTAATCAGAGCCTTGGGGCCAATTTCATAGAGCTGCTTAAGCAAAAAAATTGCTTAAGCATGAAAAGTCTTCCTTGATCAAACAGGATTGCCAACCAAATTTTTATGTGATGTCTACTGCTTTGGACTTGTATTCACCCATTGTTTGCTGAGCATAACATGGAGATTTTGCTGGCATACTGATTTCATTTACCAATGTTTTTGGTGCTTAAGCAAATTTTTTTTCTTAAGCAAATTTGAGTGTTTAAGCAAATTTTGGTGCTTAAGCAGCTCTATGAAATTGGCCCCTTGTCTTACTTCTTCTCAAAGGTGTCCCCGATGCCCCACAGTGCTGACATTGGGTTGCTCCATGAGCTCGAAGTTAGGATAAGTTTGCCGTCCTGAAATGAAGAGGAAACAGAAGCGCTAACTTTAAACTCTAGGCATTAAAGTCCATTATGTATGTCTGTTATAATGAAAGGAGGGTTATGACGAATCTTGAAAAAACATTGAGCAGGATGTTGGCTGTGGATGACCCAGGTAGGTGATTATGCACTCTGTGAAGCAGTGGAATATGGTGCAACTGACCACCAGGGGTCAATGGACCCTTCCGGCCTGTCAATCACTGTGCACATTGACCACTTGGGGGACACCTTTTAATCAGGTGACCATGAAAGCCTCGGTCAGACTCGGTCACAAGCGGTATGTAAAACACACACGTGGGTGGGGCTTAAGAGCAAAGCCGGAACGATCCATTTCACGGCCCTGCTCAGCACACAAATTTGCTTACCATGAAATTTCTGACAGGATTAGCAACCAAATTTCCATGTGTTGTGTATCACTTGTGATTGTTCTTTTGCTATTTTTCACTGACCATGAATATGAAATGAAATCTTTAAAGGTGGTTTCTTTTATTGAGCGAGACATTTTGTGCTAAGCATTTTTCATGAAATTAGTTGGCCCCTGGTGACACATCAAAATGACCTTACTTCGGCTTAGAGTGACCACAAATCTATGCCAGCAGTCATAGCCGTTTGTCATAGGCTCGTGTACAATTCCAAAGCCGTAGTCAGGTATATTTAGACACAGCCTTAGCCTGTTTGCAAATGAAATTTATGAACAATTAATGTCTGGTTCACTGTCTTGATCTCATTGCCGATGCACATTCAAAATGTCAAGGCCCCTGACTGAACACATTACGTATACTGTTCCATCACTTGATCAAGGCAAGCTCTAGCATAGTAAACTCCAGCTTAGGAATAATCTGGTGCCTTTTCGCAATTTGGTCATTGAACGTGGGGCCTACATGTACATACCCTTGAAGGTTCCATATGAGTGATGACGGAATCGTGGCAGCTGTATGAAGCTTCTTCCTGAATTCAAGAAAAGGACAAAACACGAACAACAAATTCATTATAACATTCGAAACTACTATGCCTTTAATATAAATCCATGCTTTATAATAAATGCATTATGGGAACTCTTTTTTGTTTCAATCTGGAATCAAAGAAATGACTTTGGAATTCAAGCTGTTCTTGCTGTGTACCGACAGACAAGGGTGCTGTTTATGTGACACAAGAGGCTCAATGTCTAAGGCCAAGGAGAAGTTTTAATTAAGGGAGTTTCATGAATTTGGTTAACTAGAACGGTTTCCAAGCTTCGGTGGCAAAGGAACATTAAGCTGTCAGACTGAATTCAGAGAACGTACATGTGGAATAAAAGGTGAGTCTAAGAGGCACTTGGAAGCAAAAAGATTCTGATTATGAATTCAAATCATAAAATTCTTATCTCGTGCTGTCTCTTGGCTAGTCTGAGTATCACCCATTCTACTCTGTGTCATTACGTACAATGTCTGATACATGAGTGCATGCACATTTTATGCAACACGTCACATCAGCCAATCAGATCTGTTTTGAGAACATTTCTGTCAGGGTCGTGACGGAGGATGTTGATTGGTCAATTTTGCGCGGCAGCAGCTATCTAGGTGATAGAGGCACTCGCCAAACGGTACGATGGTAGATGCCCCCTGATTGGGCAAAACTTAGAGAGGTCAGTGCTGGGTTGGTTTGCATAATTAATCAGGAAATAGATGCTTGCTCGATGAACGGCGAGTACATCTATCACAAAGACTATCTTTTGGCCATATCTATGAAGAATATTCAAGTCAGACTGCTAACTATCAATTTAAATGTCACAGCGACTGAAAGCCCATAGTGTACTCACTGTGCCTGAGTAAATATTATAAGCCTTCAATTCTCCACCGTAGTTGCCCAGCCACAGGAACATGTCTGCCGGCTGCAAATAAGAATACAATTCAGCAGGAATTCACTAAATGTATAGTGATCGGTGCATTCAATGGTGATAGAGTGTAAAGTTCTTCAAGGTGGTTCAAAGCAAGAAAGTTGCAATCAATATTATTAGGGCCTTTACGAAACCCCGCTTGAGGCCAGACTTTTTCAATGGTTGAGAGCTTTTTTAGCATCATGTAAAAAGGACTCAACACTCACATTGGTATGCTTGCTGAACCTGCAGCAAGTGAAACAGCTGTCTTCATCTGGATCGTCTCTGATCGTCTGCACTGGTCGGAACCTAGACGCCAAAAAACAAAAGTGGAGCGCAGAGGTGCAATATAATATGGCTGCCGTCATGATGCATGTAACCCCCATTCATTAATACACGAGTGCATCATCTAGTTTTTTTTTTTATATGTCTATGGTTATAATACCCTGGGAGTTCTAATACCCTGGGAGTTCTAATACCCTGGGAGTTCTAATACCCTGAGACATCTAATACCCTGGGAGTTCTAATACCCTGGGAGTTCTAATTCCCTGGGACATCTAATACCCTGGGAGTTATCATACCCTGGGACTTATAATACCCTGAGACATCTAATACCCTGAGACATCTAATACCCTGGGAGTTCTAATACCCTGAGACATCTAATACCCTGGGAGTTCTAATACCCTGAGACATCTAATACCCTGGGAGTTCTAATACCCTGGGACTTATAATACCCTGAGACATCTAATACCCTGGGAGTTCTAATACCCTGGGAGTTCTAATTCCCTGGGACATCTAATACCCTGGGAGTTATCATACCCTGGGACTTATAATACCCTGAGACATCTAATACCCTGGGAGTTCTAATACCCTGGGAGTTCTAATACCCTGGGACTTCTAATACCCTGGGAGTTCTAATACCCTGGGAGTTACAATACCCTGGGAGGTACAATACCCTGGGAAGTACAATACCCTGGGAGGTACAATACCCTGGAAGTTTCATAGCTGACCCACCTGCTGTAGATGAAATGTCTTGTGCATCGTGCGCCATCCACCCCACCATGCATTGGACGAATCTGTGTAGGGGCAAAAAGGGACATCATTTATTCACATTAATTCTGCAGTGCGGTCATCAGCTAGTTCAAAGATCCATGACATTCATCTGTGACTTAATACACTGTTGCTACATCACATGATTCAGGACAAGCTCTCGCTCTGTAATCTTTGGAATGGTCTGTGCCTTGATGCTGTTCCTCATCAGTCCTTTATAAACAATGCATTAGTGCTGGTCGAAATAACACTATGCACTAGCTTGCTACCCCCAACCCAACCAGTATTGTGCGATCTAGGGTCAATTTCACGAAGCAATAAGATTGATCTTTAGTGCTAGATCAATCTTAATTGCTAAGAAAAGTGTGATGTCACAATACACATCACTATGGTGATACAGACAACTCAAAATTAAGTGCATCGTAAGCTGTGTCCCAAATCTCTGGCTGTGACCGCAAATAGCGCACAAGTCGATGGAAACGGCTGCAGTCACTGGCTGGTGGCTGCCATAGGTGCGTGTGTAATTTGCAGCCGCAGCCCAGCCGCAGATTTACTTCACGACATTAGTGTTTTGAGGAATCCACCAATGGTCACACTGTGCCCTTAGTCTGGGAATTCAGATGCTGGCCATGCATGTGCCATTGACAAAGTCAGGGTACCAGACTTAATGGTTAAACCTACAAATAGACCGACAGGACTCACCGCTCTCCTGAATATTCTTGAGGTAGCATTGATGGGAGCGTTCTGACGAAACCTGGGCTCGGGGCACTGATGTGGCCTGTAGGTTTAATAATAATAACATGGAAAGTCAAATGAGTTTCCTGACCAAACTCCAATAAAATCCATAACCAATCCTTCGACAATATCTCCCGAATCACTCCAAGCCAGTGGGTGCTCTAAGATACAGAGTACACTGTTCTAGTGCATTATACTTGGTAAAGGAAGGTATACATTATTTTTGACTGGTGACACTTGTTTTGTTAATGTCGAGTACAAGTTATTTGCCTTGCCAACGTAGGGCGGCAAAGTCGGGCAAACACACTTCTCAAAACAAATTTTAATATGCTGGTTAAAATGCTGTTTAATTATAATGACTTTTGTTGAGACACAGATGACCGGTTATCCATAATATGAAAGCGTTCCAAGGATACAGGTGGTACCTAAAATGTATAGTGCAGGATTGTGTCATGTTTCCCGTGCTGTGTTTTACGGTTTTCAGTACGACTGAATGAAGGCTTCAGAAAACAGAAACAACTGGGCAGCTGAAACAACACATTGAACACAGGAATTGATTTCACTACACTCATTGTAACTTGTTATCAATCGTAGCACGTACGATGCATTGCAGCCCTACACAGAAATACGATGGGTTATAATTCGTTACTCGAGTTATGATCCATGGTGCAGCTTTGTGAAATCGACCCCAGGACTAATTGACTGAGGGTGCAACGTAAAAACTGAGTGACAGGAACGTTTGTGACACGTGATCACTTTTTGGTTAGGACACCAAGATCAACACTCAAGTCAGAAACTTTGCACCAAATTTGGTTGAATTTGATTTTTATCAAAAACATGAGAGTAAATTGAATGGACCCATTGTTTGTGTTTCTTTTGTGGCTCAGTATAGAAAAACAATAAATGGCTTCCATTAGTCTTCTTACTAGGGATGAGATTGACCAATGATAAAAATGTCTGAAAACAGCTGACAGGGAACAAAAAAAGTCTGAAATCTGAAAATCTCCCATACTTTTGTACACAGCCTGTGAGGAAAAAAGTCTGAAATCCAAAACAAAAAAGTCTGAAATCAGATTTTAATCCGAGAAATATCATCCCTGTCTTACATGTAGTTGATTAGCTTGGACTTTCAACATCAGGATTACCAGAAGCAACCCTGACAAGTCTGATTGCTCTTGACTACTGTTTGCATGTGAGGTTTAGTGTCTCATTGAGTACAAGAAAGTAACTAGAAAGGAATCACATGGTCCTCCCACCCTATGCTCAACACTGCCTGATCTAAATTAAAAAAAAACCAGTCTCCTTGCAACTTACTCAAGCAATGAGAATGATGGGCAGGCAACCACCGGGTTCCTGCAGTGGGCATGCTGCTCCCTGAGGTACTGAGACACTATGACGTCTAGGGACGGGGGGTTGGGGACCTGACGACGCCTGGACTGGACTCCGATGCCACTCACGTGGAACAAAGAATTCTGGGATACCTTCTCCCTGATGATTCGCTTTTTGACCTGAGCGAATGTATCAAAAAACAAATTGCAAAATGGATGTTCTAAATGATGAGAAGAGCTGACATTTTGACAAGAAGGTGCAAGAACTTACAAATGATGGATACTGGATACATAGGGCATTTACAAACAAAGGCTCAGGCTCCAGCTCTATTTCATGAATCCATTTTGAAATAACGGGTATCAGACTAAAGGCTTTTGGCTGCGGTTCAGAACTAGACTCTCTAGTTTGCAAAGGAAAATGAAGTTCTAGCTTCAATGTAATACCACAACCTATATTTTCAGCATGAAGATGACAGAGCTGGAGCTGGAGCCTGAGCCTCCGTTTCGTAAACATCCATAGATCACAAAGAATGGCTTTGTGAATGGCTGGGTATGCGGTAGCACCATAAAATATTTGGTACGTATTCTATATGGTGTTACAGCAAACCAATCCACATACCAATGTCAGCATGCAAAGCTTCAAATCTTTCACAAAGACAATTAACAATTTATACAATAGGATCTCAACATGGCTGCAGATATGACAAGGCTAAACTTTTCTCAATAAATGGCTCCACTGTCAACTATGGGTATACTAACTGTATTACACTTTAACAGATTCTGCCTTTTTATGACGTAGAACTAAACTTTAGTCATACGCCAAAAAAGATACAAGAATATGCCCTTAAAATGTGGACACAGCTAGTGTACCAAATGAGGCAGACAATAGTGATAAGAGACATTTTGGAGAACACAGCTTACACTTCCAATTAGGATCTGTCTCTGTTGTCTCAAAGCTGAAAATACAGGTTGCAGCTTTTCATTGAACATGTACTAGAAACTCTGAGTATCTACTTCAACGCTGTTGCACAAAGCTTCTATTTTTATACTTGAGTCTTAACTGAACAAAACATGTACAAATTTGAGCAGGAGATCAGGCCTATGAGGACCTACCCTGCTGATGCTGCCTGGAGTGGTGGCATTCCGCTCGGGCCCGAAGGCAATCTTGCCGATGGTCTGTGGCGTGACCGGCGCCGAGTGGGTGCTTGGACTGCCATCACTCATACCCGGCTGGTGATGATGATGACCCTGGGTAAGGTCCTGAGAGACTGACACGCTGAGTGGAGGAAGGGGCTGGGATGGCTGAGGGGCCATTGCTGGAGGGTGGTGGCCTGTCTGCTGCTGCTGCTGGGAGAGGTGTGGAATCGGTGGAGGTCCCCTCAGCGGGTGGAATGACCGTGGCTGTTGGAAAGATGATAATATCGCAATTATTAATAATGGAGGAATGGGACATTAGGACAACACTCAACAGCCTGAATGCTGCACAAAGGTTTCTCCTTTTAGGTACTATCATACTTTGGTAGCATATCAAAACAAAAATCTCCACAGATATTACCTATAACTTACAGGGTATAAACATGGTGATGGCAGAAACATACCATTAAAATTGTTCTGCCTGAAATGCTGTATTTACCAAGAAAACAGCAAAATAAATGACCAAAAACAGTTTTGATCTTAGTAAGATCAAAAATTACGGTGAAAAGATTCAAGAAATATTGTGGGCGTCCTTTTCACTGTTTTCTCCAAAAGTGGGCACCGTATAGGACAAACATTTGACAGATGACTGTTACTGTATCTTTCTTGACAGTTTTGCCCCTGAATTTGCATTTGAAAAAGTCCAAAGTATGAAATTACCTTGGAAAGATAACGGATACCTTAAGGAGACATGAACATGTCTCCTTAATTCCTGATATCTCCCAAATGTTAACTTTTAGACGCTAACATGTCCCCCTAAGGAATGATTTCAGGTTGTGTGCTAAAAAGGTGTATTGAAGGTTTACAGTACCACCATGTTATAAGTCTGGCTGAGTTGTGCAGATCTCTGTTGATCTGCCCCTTTCAAACATTCCCAGTATAAAGATTTGATACAATATGAAAGACAATGCAGCATACCATGTTGGTGGCAGGAGTTAATAAGGTACTAGAGGAGTAGGAGAGAGCAGGCACAGAGGAGCTTGTTGAGGTTCCCTTGGGTAGATTAGCCTCTCGGTGTAAGACACTCGCTGCATCCGTCAGACCTGTATTGGAAAAGAAACAGGGGAGAAGTTCAAATGAGACAGTGTGCCATGTCTTGAATTCACAAACATGACCATTTGTGGGAATGATGTTGTGTGAAGTTTATTTATAAAACAGACTGGTACTTTGGTTTAATTTGCTAGCATACCAAAATAGAAATCTTCACAGATTTACCTATACAGATTATAAAGGTGGTGATGGTAGAAACATACCATTACAATTTTTCTGCCTGGAATGCTGTATTTTTCAGAAAAAAAGGTACAATCAAAGACCAAAAATAGTTTTAATCTCGGGGTGAGATCAAAATTACTGTGAATAGATTTGAAAATACCAGTGTGAGAGTTTTTCACTATTTTCTCAAAAAGTGTGCACCGTATGGGACTGGAAATTTCACAGATGACTGTTACTGTATCTTTCTTGATAGTTTTGCCCATGAATCTGTATTCTTTGACAGAAGTCAAAGTACGAAGCTACCTTTAAAGTGACTGAGTCCTTAAGAGTCTGTGCCGATGCAGACAGATCAAGCTAGCCCAGAGGGCCAAGGGTTTAACATAAGGACCAGGGAATCTTCATCAAAAGGCCCTCCTTCGATCCAAACAAAGAAGCCAACGACTTTGGGTCTGATGTCAGCTGCTCCGCTGATTCAGAAATGTGCAACATGCAAGGCTAGAGCCTCCAGTCCCAACAGCACAGCGCCTACCCACTTCAGCCAAAACCTGTGGGAGAGGCTTCCTCACCCCGGTTTGGTCTAATCAGTCACCTCCGCACACACTGAATCAGTTCATAAACCAGATGTCATGGTCATCTTTGATCACGAAGGACGAACAACAACAATAATCTACCTTGTGAGACGAGATGACTGTGGATGAGCTGGAGAAGCTCCTTGCTGGAGTAAGTGATCTTAGTCTGAGCAACGATGTTGGCCTTGTGGAGCTTGGATAAGGTAGGGTCACCACCCAGAGACATCGGCTTGCCTGTCACTCTCTCTACAGAATACACCCAAAACATATCAAGAAATCATCATACACAACGGACGTGACAGTTTGAAATGAGATCGAGACAGAAGCGGGATTCGAACCACTGCTCTCAAGATTACAGCACTGGTCATGCTGGTACTTTCATACAAACTGCTCTGTGATGTGTGAAGTGTCAAGGCTACTGACAATCTATCAACTGAAAATGAATTGACAATATAAGACACCACTGACAAAAAAACCTGAGCTTTAGCATGAAGGTTTACAATACATCCTCTAAATTGGCACAGAGATACAGTAACCCGATGAGTGTAATAGAGAACTTCTCTGTATATTTACGTGTAAACCTCTTTTGCACATGTGTAAACAATAACATGGAGACAAAATTAGGCCCAACAAAAATATGCAGTTGGTTAGGATCCCTGCCCGCCCCTGAAAAACCGCCCAGCCCTGAAAGAAAGAGTACCATCCATGAATGCATGAAGAAGGACAATTCTTTTTTCATATGCTCAGATCGTGCTACCTATCATTACGATGTGAACGTTGTTACAAAAATGGCGAAAAAACGGAAATGCCAGGGATGCTATAAACCAAATCCTGTTTTTATAATAATGGCCTTATGAAGGAACACAATGTGCAGTGACAATGAGACTTACCGATCAGCTCAGATGCGTACTGGCAGAACTTCAAATGCTCCGACTGTTTATCTTGCAGAACAGGCTCCTTGACGAGAACTGAACATAGGAAGAGAATTCTGTCTGATTAAAACAATCATCTCAGGCACTTGGCATCATTCAGTTCAGTTCAGTTTAGTTCAGTTCAGTTCTGGGATGTACATGTACATTCTTCATACAGATGAAGACATAATTATTTCCAGGGTGATCTGAATCGGCCAGAGGGCTTATAGAGTATGTACATTGTACAACATTGGTAAAGATGAAAGAGCAGCTGCATCATAATTTGATTTGTCATGAAATAAAAAAGTTTTCAGCTCAATTTATCATTGGTAACAGTAGAAAACAGAAAAAAAAGTTGCAATTGTTATGCGGAAATTGTGTAGGAATAGCTGTCTCATTTGTGACCTTTCCAAGATCGTTCCAAGATCAAAAATATTTTGGTGTTTGGTTTTACTCTTTTCCTGATAAATACAGCATTTCTGACGGAAATATGTTAACGGTAAGTTTCTACCAGCACCATCTTTATACCCTGTATGTCATACATGAATCGGTGAAGATTTCTGATTTGGTTTGTTACCCATGGTGCATATGCACTTTAAGAGTCATCACCGTGGACGAAATGAGTGTCCTACCTTGTAGCTGACCGCTGGAGAACAGCGGGAGCTTGCTGACTATCTGCCGGACCACTTCACTCTTGGACAGACCACACAGTGCATTGCAGCTCATGGCTCGGATGCAGTCTGCCTCCGTGATGGGTGTCTTGGTGGTCAGAAGGCCGAGTAAGGTCTGCAAATGTAAGAAAAATGCCAATAAACAAGTGAAGAAATTCTGTTAAGTACAAAAAGGTGGGAGTTTGAAATTGAAAACTGTAGATTAAAGGTAATATTATACTTCGTTTTTTTTCAAAGAAATACAGATTCATGTGCAAAAATATCAAGGAAGATACAGTAACAGTCATCTGTGAAAATTTCAGTCCCATACGGTGCCCAGTTTTTGAGAAAACAGTGAAAAACGGCCGCAGTATTCTTTTCTTTTCTCTTTTATTTTTGATTTTTACAAGATCAAAACTAATTTTGGGCACTGGTTTTACTTTTTTCTTGATAAATACAGCATTTCAGGCAGAACAATTTTAATGGTATGTTTTTACCATCACCATCTTTATACCTGTAAGTTATACATGTAGGTAAATCTGTGAAGATTTCTGTTTTTGTATGCTACCAAAGTACGATACTACCTTTAAAGGTACATGTAAGATCATACTTTGACAGTGTTTCCCTTCCTATTCAATTGTGAAGCGGCCCGCCTCATGGTTTTCGGAGACCGCCTCGCACATTTTTTGCCTATACAGTCGCCTCACGCTGACAGGAACAAAAATAATACACAAATTTACCTACAACTAATACAGAGTATAAAGACTGACAGATTGTGATGGTAGAACTAAACTGTTAAAATGTTTCTGTCTGAAATGCTGTATTTATCCAGAAAAGAGTAAAACCAAAGACCAAAAACAGTTTTTATCTCAAGTGAGATAAAGGGCAGCAAGTGAGATAAAAACTCCTGTGAATAGATTTGAAAATACTATGAGCATTTTTTTTATGATGATTTTTTTTTCACTGTTTTGTTTTAAAAATTTGGAATGTAAAATTGGGATGGGCGGCAATGTGAAGCTGAAAATTAACTGTAAATTGCCTGAATTTAATGTTCACAGCATTTTCCTGCGACTTCTGGAAAGTTTTTGGACAATCGTCGTAGGTCTACTTTAAGCATGAACTTCTAAGTTTTTAGGAGAACAGTAGTTTGCTGCCCTCTATCCACAGCCCACTCCAAAAGTCTCCCATTGACTCAATACGTCTGAACCTACCCTGATGCCGTTGTTACTCCTGACGCAGTCCCACATCTTCTCAGTCACGTCACCGCTGGTCCGGAGACCGCCCCTGTTCCGTCTGGCGCCGAACTCGGCAAACCGACTGACCGTCGAACCCAACTGGAATTGATTCAAATTCAAAATGTCAAAGAATCTTACATATCTTATTGAGGGCATGTTTGTTTCAGGAACGTGACCAGTGATCCGGCGCTCAAAAGCTGCTCTGGATCACATTTTAGCATATCCTACTTACGACATGGATTTGCAAGATCAAATATAGCGACCAAGATCCATGGTGAAACAAACAGGCCCTTATCCATAAAAAACTGCCCAACACAAGACATTTTGTCACAAGAGGAACAGTCAAAAGATTTTTGCAGAGACCTTGCATGAATGAATCATGACTGAAGGCCTCCAAAAAAATGTATTGAGTTTGAACAGTGTAAACAGTCACCATGAGAAATCTTGGTTCATCAGATGCTGGGTTTTTAAGAAAAAAAAAAGATTTAGTGTCTTTTAAAAAGATCGTTCGTCCGAACGGTCTTTTTAGCATTTTGAAAGCGTTGTGTAACCATGAAGGATTCAGAGAGGGACAAGATTATTTCAGCCGTATTTCTGCTATCCAGATGAACAAAGAGTAAAAAGGTACATGAAACAACGTCTGTAAGGAAGTTTAAAACCCTTCACTTCTGTTTAAGCACCAAATTCAGCCAAAACGCACATCTTTGTAAATCCTATATGCTCCCTTTAAGTTTCCTTTGCACAAACCCAAGCAGAAAATCCCTGTGTCAGTAAAACCCTTTTGAGACCGGAAGTCCTGTGCACTCGAATGGTGCATTTCCTCTAGGCATGCAGCCCATTTTACACACTAATAATCCAGGACGAGTGCCGAGACTTACCTTAGAGCATGGTCCACAGACCGAGTTGATGATAACCTGCAAGGCAGCCTTCTGTACCGAGGCATCCTGCATGATCTCACCCTCAGCCATACCATTGATGATACTGCCATAAAAGGTCAAAGGTCAAAGGGCAAAGAAGTCAGAAAGGTTGCAAAGCACATCACTGAGTAGTGAACCATAATGGGCACACATATCTGGTGCCTTGTGGAGACTGAGCACAATAGGTTGAATGTATCTCCGCAGGGAAATTCTAAAGGGGTGTAAGTCTCTAAAAGGTTTTCATGAAACTGATGATATAATTATTTGGAATTAAATAATAATACGGAATGAAAGTTCAAGTTTTCAAGAAAAGTGATTCTGATTCAAATTTTTATTCTGCTCTTCGGAGAGGGTTGATTACCGTAAAGTGCCATGTATACGGCGCACTTTTTTTCACCTCGGCAAAAATCAAAAGTTGGGGGTGCGCCGTATACATGGGTAACAGCCCGCTGGCGGCGCGGTCTCGAGAGTGTGGGTTGTGATCATTGCGCCGCGCCTAGTTAAAGCATGTGATGCACCGGCAGCAACGGTAACCAATGAATTAGCACGATGTCTGACTGAAAATTGAGCGAATGATTCATGAAAAATACCACTTAAAAAATCTAATATTTCCGACTCTTGCGATTGGCCAAGGAAAACTTAAGTGCAAAAATCGATAAGGGTTAGGACTAGAGACACCGAAAATAGTGTGCGAAAACACGGTTGGAGCGCCGTAGATGTGCACGCGACGACGGGCGAGTGGACATGTGCATTTACATTACAGTAAATGCAATCTCCGGGCCGTGACGGTCCGAGTCGTTGGACTATGGTCGGACGTACATATTTCCTTTAAGAATGTTGGATTGTTCAATAAATTATCAAACCTGTGTCTGGAGTCATTATTTTAATCAACAATAGTCAGGTTTCCATTGGGAAATATCCTTATCCTCATGGGTAAAAACGTCAAGTTCGCGACAGCGTTTCGCTGCAACGTGAACCGCCATTTTGATTTGTTCTAATGTAAAGATGACAATTTGTAAAGCGCGCACAGATCGTCTAGCCAATCACAAAATTAGCTCGCGCTATTGCGGACGTAGGATGAACAATTTGAGGTGCAATTGAGCCAACTCGTACGCCGCTAAACCCGTACGCCGACCAACTCACCGTGCGCTAATTACCAACTCGTACGATCGGGTTGGCGTGCGAGTTGGTCGGCGACTCGGCGTATGGCTGGTACGAGTTGCCAGCATTCGTCGGCCCGACCACGTGCAAGTATTTCGGGGGAGGAAAATGCCGATAGCTTTGGATCGAGTCGAACGTTATGATCATGATAGTTGGACACGCAGCGCTTGCAACAAATTGTCCACTCACACACAAAATACGGAACGGGAATGTACAATATTGTCCGTTGAATATGTAGACTGCTGAG
Source organism: Astropecten irregularis (assembly GCA_963971285.1). Taxonomy (NCBI): domain Eukaryota; kingdom Metazoa; phylum Echinodermata; class Asteroidea; order Paxillosida; family Astropectinidae; genus Astropecten; species Astropecten irregularis. The sequence continues at coordinate 26,681,900 of OZ020244.1, forward strand.
GAAGTCTACTATGGTGGAGATCGAATACTGTTTGCACGTGTGCACGACAGGATGTAGGCCTCCGTACGTACTGCTTTTACGTACTGCGGCGTGGCGTGGCGCAGCGTTGCGTGACACTGACGCACTTCGGGTTGTTGCAAACTCGGGCAAAACATCCCTGAAAGTTGTGAGTTGGATTGAGCAATTCATTGTTTTTATTTTTCTCGAATTTGAAATTCTCAATTTAAATACAAATCACAAATGAGCTGAGAAAAATTAGCGATGCAGTTTTCTAATTTTTGGTCGTTCACGGCCGATTTTTTTTTTTTCTGCCGGCTGATGTCAAAAGTTGGGGTGCGCCGTATACATGGGTGCGCCGTATACATGGCACTTTACGGTAACTACAGGAGAACAAAGCCATTTCTCCACAAGGATACAAATTTGGGTATCCGTGTACCACAATCTGTGAGGTATAAATAACCACAATGCCTGATACACTGTACATGTACAGTATAAAGATGCGATGTTCCTGCCTGCACCAATAAGACCAGACCTAATCAACTATACAAAGACGAAGCAATGAAACTAAACTTTATTTTTACCTCATGCCAACTGATGACATGTTGTCCGGCAGGTCAACTTGCTCACAGAGCTGCAACTGGCCCTTGGTTGTTACGGTAATGACTGCCAAGACATCCAGAGCTGCTCGAATGGTGTCCGCCCTGATCACAGAGAGCAAAATGAATACTATCAGCTATTTCTAGCTATTTCCACTACTAGGTCTGTTGCATTATTTCCTGGAACTACTAAAACCACTGAGATATTTCCAGGAAATACTACAACCACTGAGATATTTCCTGGAAATACTATTAAGACTGAGTATTTCCAAGAAGTACTACAGCCACTGAGATGTTTCCAGGAAATACTACAACCACTGAGATATTTTCTGGAAATACTATAAAGACCGAGTATTTCCAAGAAGTACTACAGCCATTGAGATGTTTCCAGGAAATACAGTGGAACCTTGGCTCCCAATTTTATAACAAACGATCACTATAATGAACAATTTATGTGCATCCCAGCATGTTTGATATAGTGCCGTTTCACTGTACACAGGCATGCAACTTGAACTTTCCAAAAAATAGAGGAAATTCCGATCTTTACCATATTTTGCACAGTGTTTTTCATTTTTCAATGGCATAAGAGTGAAGTGAAAAAAAGCGGAAATCAGCTGATCCGAGGAAAAGTTGCATGCCTGTGTACTAGGTCCAATTAACTCTTTCATTGTACTAATAGATCAATTCATTTATTTCATTGATAAAAAAGTAGACAAGGCACAATTAGGGCAACTAGTCTTCCTTCAAATGTCCCAACTGACCTGCCGCTGTAGTTCTTCCATTCACTAGCCATGGCAATGATCTGCAGCAGAAGTTTCACACCGTCCATCCGCAGGAAGATCTTGACTGGTTTCCACTGCATGTTGGCCGGTGCCTCCTCCAGCATAGTCTCCATGTTTTCACTGGTACTCTCCTCCGTCACCAAAATGGCCTGGGTGAAAAGGAATGGAAACAATCAAGACATGAAGGCTGTGTCCGTAACAGGCTTCCACAGCTAAGGCTCTTTTGTTTTGGTGTCTCCAAGCTGTAATAACATGCCAGAAGTAATGATGTGAACAAAAAATTTGCATTTACACAATGTAGGTCGGTATTTCTTTCTCACACCAAAGGCAGTTAAATCCAGCTCTCATTTTAATACTTCCAACTCAGAAAATGGAACAAATTCAGGTTGTAGCTAAGAAAATGTGTCATTCACTTTAGAAATGCAACAGCACCAAAGTACATAGTAATCGCACTAGAAGAGGAGTTTGTATTAAATTTTCATTATGGCATTATTTCATGCTGGAAATAACTTTTCACTTGTTGGTTATTGTGATGATTCTGCGTCTGCATAGATCTACACTGACCCTTCCCTACCAACTGGTCCTTGCCTAAATATGAAGGCTCTGCTTCAAGGGAGATCTGAACAAAAAGGCCAGGTTAGTTGTTTTGCTGAGCCTGGAATCGTTGCCCTATAATGCACACACCACCACCCAGAACCCCAATTCCACACTCCATTGCATCTGGATTCCTTTATATCTGACTGACTTCTCTTCTTCGGCACACTCTCTCCTGAAGATGGCCAGAGTACACTGGCCTGAGTGTCAAGACAACTTCTCATCGGTCTTTTCAGAACCAAACTTTTCAGAAAAGAGTAACATGGTGTCTCCGCAAACGTTCCTTTCTTTTCTAATAGGCTCATGTCATCCACTGTGTTATTAAACAAAAGTGGATGGATTAATTTCAATGAACTTGTAGCCTGGATTGTCCCTCTAGAAGCTGCTACTGACCTTGTAAGGAGGAGTGTCATCGGGTGGCATCAGGCCCTGGACTTTGGAATAGGCCCTCTTGATTCTGTCCACCCGGACGGCTAGGTGGTTCTCAAAGTACTTCTTGAGGGTCACGCAGGTGTGCTTGACCGTGTGCCGGCTTGTGAAGACGTCATCCTCGTTCAAGAGGAGGCCTTGATCCTCGGGATTCAGGATGTTTAAGGTGCTCAACTGGTTGAGGTGTGAGGAGAGGAAAGCGTTGATGTCATAACTTGCATTATGAGTTATTGGACCTGAACAGGTCTCTGCCAGACTCAATCGTCAAGAAGGAAGCAGAGAAAAGTGTCTCGCTGTCCCTGAACATTACCTTTTATAATGAGCCTGGGGCCAATTTCATAGAGCTGCTTAAGCACAACATTTGCTTAAGCACAAAAAGTCTTCCTTGATCATGCAGGATTACCAACCAAATTTTCATGGAAAGAGAGTGAAAAAAAAGTTTTAAAAAGTCTACACAGACTAATTGTCAGCCAGCAATTAGTACAGAGTGATAATACAAGTGCTGTGCCTACCGTGTTGAAGAGCTTACGAATGCCGTCCTGCTCGTCAAATTGCTCAAGGACAGCCCAGAAACTGAAAGCCATGGTGAAGAACATGGTGGCATGGCTACGGCTGGATTCATGGGAACACTCTAGCAACCACAGGGCATAGCTGGACATGGGACAGAAAAGTGCAGAGTTAGAGAAGGTACATGTATATATACTTGTGGAATCATGGCTTTGTTCTCGTTGACTAATGAACAATCTTTGAAGAGCAGAATTGAAATTGTTCCCATTTGAACCACAATCACTTTCCTGCGTTGAAATTTCTAATGAACATCCCTTATATAATAAAAAAAATATATAAAACTGTTGTCTTTGGGCTGGATATGCATACCTTTTTGAGTTAATTCCAAATATCAGTTTCATGAAAACCTTGTGAAGAGCAGGGTATACATGTTCACCTTTCCCTTTCCCAATGTCCGTGACATATTCAACCTATTGTGGTAGGTCTCCAAATAGGCACCAGATAAGTGCCCATATTGTGAATGTAGAGCATGATTGGCCAGTATTGACATTATGAAGATATGATACGGGCTGGACTCGTGTAAATTTTAAAAGGTGTAGCGTGAAAAGGCCTTAAATGGAGCATATAGGATTTGCAAAGATGTGCATTTTGGCTGAATTTGGTACTTTAAAAGAAGTGAAGGTCTTAAACTTCCTTTCAGATGTTGTTGTAACTTTTTTACGATTTGTTCATCTGGATAGCAGAAATACGGCCGAAATAATCTTGCAATCCTTCACAGTTACACCACAATTTCAAAATGCTACTAAATCATTCGGAAGAACAATCTTTTTAAAAAGACACTAAATCTTGATTTCCTTGAAAAACTCAGCATTTGATGAACCAAGATTTCCCATGGTGACTGTTGAGTCCATTTTCTGTCTCAAACTGAATAATTATTTATGGAGGCCTTGGAAATCCTGTACGCTGCCTTTAAACTGAAAACAAATTCTCCTAACCTGATGAGGTCCGAGATGACCTGACTAGGTAGGAGGCATATTCTCTCCATGGTATCGGGACAGTAAGCCAGGTAGTACAGACACATGGACACTCCGGTAGCCGCGATGGACGGACGATGCACCTTCAGCAATCCTTGCACTCCTCCCCTCTCTACAAACTCCGCCGCAAACTTCTTGTGGCAGATGAGCGAGGACAGATACTGTACAGGAAGGATGCGAAAGGCTTTGTGGTTTGGCATATAATAGGTGATTTTTTTGTGGAGAACGGTTTTGATCCTAGAGCATGATTTTAATCAAAGACTAGCATGTTTTTATAGCCTTCGATAAAGATCCTGCAAGGATTGAAACGTGCCAGACTCTTCTAAAATCAGTGTAAGCATTTGTAAAAGAGGCTGGATATATATTGTACCTTCAAACCATCAAATGTTAAGCGCGTATCCCTGGACTTCTGAAGATCAATGTAATGCATGACGATGTACATGGCTCCGTACTCGAACATCGTTCCAAGCAGCTAAAAAAAGCACACAAAAGCAGTAATATGGAGGTTAGGAACATGACCTGATCACCACTGAGCTGGGGCCCTTATTGAAACCTTGACTAAAAGCTGAAGCCCCAGGTTCTTGTTCAAAACAGAATTTGTATTTAACTGACATCATCTGACCGTAGCCAAAAGCCTCTATTTTGGTATTTGTCAATCAAAAATTGATAGAGCCATAGCCGGAGATGAAGCTGAGATTTGTTTCAAAACAACCTAGACGAAGTGGCAGATAAACTTTTAAACAGCTGGTGGAGAACACCTATAAAACAAGTTGATCTGTTAGTCATTGGATAAAGAATTTGATACTTGAAAGCTGCAGTGAGATTACCGGCCAATTATTGATTATTGGTAGAGGGCCATACTAACCTCCTGGTATTCTGCTAGTGGTGTCAGGTACTGCAGTATGAACCTCTGCTGCATTACCGCAGTCAGCGGATACATCTGATGGGTACCGATGATGTAGTACGACAGCTCCGACCAACTGCTGTTGCTCTCCTCAGGGTAAGCAGTCCTCCTCTCCATCTGCAGCGAGCCCAACCTCTTGGACTTCTTTGAGGTCTTGGACGCTTTTGCGATCTTCCTGGCTTTGGCCGGTGGCGGACAGTTGCTATCTTTTGCCGGCGGTTGACTCCCGTCGCCGCCTCCTCTGCCACTGCAACGGCGGATTCTGGTACTGGTGGAGTTGTTCCCTGAGACTGGAGACTCTTTGTACATTGTAAAAGTTCCGGGTGCGGTCTTTGGGTCAGTTCTGCTTTCAGTTTCAAGTTCAACCATCTGATTTTCAGGAGAAGCCGGTTGTGACTGAGCAGCACCTTCCGGAACTGAGGTAATACACGACTCCATGAAACCATTTCTGGATGTAGCGCTGCCTCCCTCGGTATCGGGATCAGCGGGGCAGTCTGGGGCATCGTTGCCGGGACTGGCAGGAGTCTCCTCGTCCAGCCTGAAGCGTTTCTCTGGCAGCTCTTCCCGCTGTCCATCATCTGGGCTGTCTTCCTTGCTCTGGCTGAAGCAGCCAAACGGCCGGTCATCCTTAGAGCTTGAGGAGCAACCAGACGAGGTATCATCCTCTAGACTCTGCTTCATGAGCTGGTGCAGCCTGGTCATCATTACTCCCACCTGGAATTTACAAACATACAAACAATTATTCACATCCTAGGAAGCAAACATCTTTTGCAAGGCCCTGCAGAGAAACACTGGCCCAGCAAGAGAAGTCTTGCCTGACAAAAAATTTACTTCACATACAAAATCTTGCCCCAACTGAGTGGGAACGACTATATTGTAATTAAAGCACCAACAATGGAAACCCAACGACCAATAACCCCAACTTCCCACAACTCGGTGAGCTTGGCAAATACTTCTCATCCTTGATCTGAAGGTACGGGCACGACACGACTCGACTCGAAACAAGTCAGCTACAAAGACAACTCGACTCCGAGACAAATTAATTGTAAACACAACTCGGCTCCGAGACAAATCGATTCTGATGCGATACGTGGTGTGCGCGACATAGCAAAGTAAAAAATGTATCTGAATATAAAATAACTAAATAAGTGACACAAAAAAAATTGACACTGCTTCGTACCTGTATGGTCGATCTTTTGTTTCCAATTTACTATTTCGGTGTCACTTATCTTATATTAAAATACATTTTTTACATTCCTATTTCGCTCACACCTGCGCGCCGTATCGGCAGAGATGGAGTCGGCTTGTCTCGGAGTCGAGTTGTCTTGTAGTCGAGCTGTCTTGTAGTCGAGCTGTCTCTAGTTGAGTTGTCCCACAGTTGACTTGTCTGACATTTGAAGGTACAATCAGTTCCCTTTGCTGAACACACACATGAATAAATAAGATGCAAGAGCTTTATCTTACCAATCCGGCATTTTCCTCTCGGAGATTAGCGGCTACTTCCTGTACCTCGATGGCTGTGGCTAATAAGCCAGTTGCATAGGATCGTAGCGGCTCTTCTGCTTCTCTGGCCCAGTGCACAAACTTATTCACAAGTCTGTCCTGTGGCTATGCAAAAATAAGATCAGCTATTAAAGTTTGTCCTGAAAAAACAATCTTTGATTCTTGGAACTGGACCTAGTCACCTTAGAAGGTGAGACCCCACAATTGTTTTTCCATAACACAGAAGAATTTTAGCGTTTTAAGGAGAACGAAGTTCAATTTTTTCAACAGCTGATCTAGGATCACAATAATTGTGCAAAGTATCAAACATTTACATGTACGGCAAGAAAAAAAATCAGAGTATTTGTACAGTATCTTTAGCACAAGTACATGTACATGTAATGTATGGTATACCAATTGTAAGCATGAAAATTTGTACAAATCTGTACATTCTTCTATGTGGAGCACAATCGCAGGTTTTTCTTCCGAATACATCGATCCAGTAGACCAATCACAACGCAATATTTAAGGACCGACAAATTGCCACCACTTTTTTTTACTGCACACTTTTCATAGAGTTTACTTTTTTTTTATACGTACAGGGCAATTCTTCTAATACAAACCCGAGTTTAGTTCTTAACCATGGTCAAGCAGTGTTTGTATTTTCATTGTAATCCTGACTCTAGATGCCATGGCTGAGAGGAAATGAATGTTTCTGGCCTTTTGCAAAACCAAAGTCCAACGGAGAGGTGCTTTCAGAGGTTGAAAGAGTGCAATGCATCGTGTGTGGATGATCATGACAAGGTGTGTGCGTGCCCGCGTGCATTGTTCCTTGGACGTTGCTATGGTGGGAGTGGCCTACTGGATCAGTGTATTAGAATGTACAAAACATTGCCTGTATCAAGTCTAACAAAGAGGCAACATGGTGAGCACTGTCAAAATCTTGACCAGGCTTGTACAGATACACCTGATAATGAAGCGAGCGTGTATGTGTTTCATACCATGTTCTCAAATATGATGGATGTTTCCAAGCCCGGTAGGACATCAAGCAGCAGCCGGCAGGCAACTGTGTTGGTCTTAAAGTCCCGCGATGACATTATGCGATCTGTCACCAGCTGAGTACGTAAGAAAGACAGAGTGTAAATGGATTCCAGGGGTTTGAGTATACCTTTTTTAGAGGGGGGGAGAGGGGAGTTTGATAGTCATCAATTTGTTATCAGGCCTGTGATAATTCACCAATGAAAATGTGGAATCCCTTAGTAATGTCAAAACTACAAAGCTGTATTAGGGACATCGTGACAAAAAATTCCACGTAGAATAACGAGTAGAATGGTCAAAATAATTTCAAGTGGTGACAGATGGAATGGAAACAGTCCATCTGTCATCTCATGAAATAAGTTTTCCCATTCTACGAATGTGAAACATTCATTATTTGGTTTCTATCATGCGGTACCCCTTCATTCGTATGGATAATTTTGTGACATGTGACAAAGAACTGCAAATCAGATGACTGGGATTTATGCAGGCCTGATGTAAAAAACAAAGTCTAGAATAAAACAGAGGCTACGGAGGCCATGGCCTTCGTTGCCCTGGTTCTTGGCCTTGGTGCCCCTTCACATATTTCCATAGACATTCAGATATTTCCATAGACAATGAGCTTTTCCAATGGAAGTGCCCCTTGCAATGGAAAAGTGGCCTTGCCACTTTCAGAACCAAATTCCAGGCCTGAAATAATGAATGTTTTTCATCCATGCAATGGAAAGAATAATTTCCATGAATTGAAAGAACAACTGTTCCGTTGAATGAGGTACATCATACCTGATCCATGAAGTCATCTTTGTTGAACAGAACGGTCATCAGATGACCCAGGACGCAATCTGGGTCCACTCTGGCCGGATGCCGGTCATCAAAAGGGTCTTGGTCCAGCTTGATGTAATTGTCTGTCTCCTTCTCGATGATTTCACACATCCTAATGAGAAAAAAGAAGAAAGGAAATGAAGAAACTGTGAGACACAATAAGAGACACGGAATTCGGAAGTCACAGATTGCGGTCTACTTGAAAATCAACAAATTTTGGGGACAAAAAAGGTTCATTGAACCTGTTGTTCCAGACATTAACCCCATTTTATGTATTTTTCAAGGGAAATAACAAAGTGATCATGAATATTCTCATGCCATGAGGGTGACTTCAGACTGCTGTGGCCCCAGTGGTTTGGCGTGTTGAACTCAAAGTATTGTAGTCAATCTACAGATTGTGGGTTCGAATACAGCCATGGGCTAGTGGTGCTTGCATCCTTGGGCAAAACGCTTTGTCACATACATGTATTGCTTCTCTTCACCCAGGTGTAAATGGGTACCTGCGAGGGTAGAGATGGCTTTGTGGTTTGATTAGCCTCTGTGCACTGAATACAGCAGCCAGAGCTGTATACTCCCCAGGGAGTCAAGATGGTTGCAGCAATGTAAATTATGGCCCGATGACCAGGGATAATAATAAATTTGTAATGCACAGTATATTCATATAGAAGCTGCGCAATGTCTGATTCTATTATTATTATTATTATAAACCGACTCTTGGATAAAGCAGCACGGGCATTTCATGGATTCTGACTAGTGACCACAAAAATGATCGACAATTTGGAACACCGCCAACATCCATGGCATCTAGGGCCGGATTACTCCATCAGTAGAAATCCGGCATAGTATTCCAGCTGTCACAGGTTCGAATCCCACTTCAATAAGTTTTATGTTCACCTTTTATAACAATTTATTGATAAGTTCATGGATCCTGTACCTTGTAAGAATGATCAATGTGGATGCTGTTGAGCCACGTTCCTTCTCCCATTGCTCAAGGAGAGCGCTGAATTCTTTCTTTGGATCTTCCGTCGTCTGATCCATGTTCGTCGTGTTCGTCATGTTCGTCTACATAAACTATGAAAAGAACAAACCAAACAAATAATTCGAAATTTCCTACTTGCATTTCATTTCAGATCCGAGGTCGCTGATGACAAGCACCCTATACATGCTAAAGTGCTACAGTTAGAATTGGGTTTTGTTTGTAAAACATAAATCTTCATCCCACGGAAGGATTAATAAATGCTGTCTTATTCCTTCTTTTCTTCCATGATCAGTGGGCGGGGATTTGATTTTTGAGGGAAATTATGGGGTAAAAACAGTAACAAAGATGTAACATTTCACGGCCGCACGGACGGCCGCAGACGAGCATGAAGAAAATAGTCTGGTTTCCACTCTGACATTTTGAGGACTCTTGATCTGTTGGGTCTGGGCACTAGACTAACCAGACTAGACAAAATAGCCTCATGCAATCAGACGGGCTGTATTCAAGTTTGCAAGAAGTGCGCAAGAAAATTGCATTTTTTACACTGAAATATTGCACAAATTTCTTCAATGTAGGCATATTTTAAGGACCCAGGAACATTTGCTGAAAGTCAAAAGTGTCATTTTGAGGAGTAGAACTTAAGCTATTTAAGAGCTAAAATAATCAATGTGTTTTGGGGATCCTGTCTTGCCCCAATCCCCGAGGTTACAATAGGCCTTATCATTATTTTACGCTAATTAATGTTAAATGTGCGTGCCTAATTACGTAACGTTGGTAAAAACTAAATAAAAAGTAGAAAAGTAAGTACTAAAGAGTAAAGTAGGCCTAGGGCTAGCCTAAAACCTTATTTTTCATGAAATTTTTTCAGATAAACACGAAAGGAATACATCACTGAAAAACTACATGAACCTACAGAGCAGTGTACATTATTACACTTTACATGTGCAGCTGCAGCAGGTTGTTGAACAAGTTTGTTAACTTCAATCCCCGTTACGTTGTTGATACTCAATCAATTCAACACAGCAAAATCAAACTAAACAACGCCCTCTATAATAAACTAGCTACATTTACTAAGCATACAGCACGGCATGCAGCATGTCATTTCACGTCTCGAAATATTCCCGAACTTGGCTAGCTTTTTAAAACATTTCCATCACTGAAACCAGTTTGGGGGGATCTCAATCCAAATTAAGGTTAAAGAGAACGTTTCTGTCGTCAGAAACAAGTAATAAACCAATGATTTCGCTATGAAATCGCAAAAAGAAGAAATATTACCGTACCGCGTGTAATGTCTGATCACCGTTTGTTGATGCAATAACCACGCAGATGGTTATAAGTTGCATGGTACCTGTTCTCCTACACTGTAACCGTGTGTGATATTTATACGAGCAGACCAGGGTGACTGACTATAGAAAAAGCCGTTGCTGAGTTGTTTGGCTACGGCTTAAATCTGCATACATTATCGTTTATGGAGCGGCTGCAGTGGGCATTCATAAAAGCCGTAGCCAAATAACTCATGAACGAGGTCGTCGAGCTGGTGCGGCCGCAGTATAGGCCTGTCTGGCAGCGGATCTACAGAAGATGGGTGCAAATCTTGCAACATTTTCATTTTCGCTTCAAAGTTTTTGTTTATTGTTGACAATTGACTTAAATGTGAAAAATGTCATTAAAAACTTAGGGGCATACCCTTAAAGGTAATATCGTATATTATCAAAGAAATAAAGATTCATCATGGGCAAAAATATCGATCAATTACTTGACAGATACAGAAACAGTCATCTGTGAAAATTTTGAAAACAATGAAAAACAGCCACAGTATTTCTTAAGTCTTTTCTCTTTTATTTATGATCTTTTAAAAGCTAAAAAAGATTTTCGGTCGTTATTTTACTAATTTCTGGATACTTTTACACAATAAATTTCAGGCAGAAAAAGATGTCAAGATGAAATGAGATGATCAGTGAGTATTAAGATGAAATGTGATGATGATGAGTAAGATGAAATGAGACAAGATGAAATGAGATGATGAGTAAGATGAAATGAGGCAATTGATGAAATGAGATGATGAGTAAGATGAAATGAGATGAGATGAGATGAGATAGATGGGTAATGTAATGAGATTACATGAGATGACATTGAGATATGATGAAATGAGATGATGATTAAGATGAAATGAGATGATGAGTAAGATAAAATGAGACAAGATGAAATGAGATGATGATTAAGATGAAATGAGACAAGATGGAATGAGATGATGATTAAGATGAAATGATCTTGAGTAAGATGAAATGAGACAAGATGGAATGAGATGATGATTAAGATGAAATGATCTTGAGTAAGATGAAATGAGACAAGATGAAATGAGATGATGATTAAGATGAAATGATCTTGAGTAAGATGAAATGAGACAAGATGGAATGAGATGATGATTAAGATGAAATGATCTTGAGTAAGATAAAATGAGACAAGATGAAATGAGATGATGAGTAAGATGAAATGAGACAAGATGGAATGAGATGATGATTAAGATGAAATGATCTTGAGTAAGATGAAATGAGACAAGATGGAATGAGATGATGATTAAGATGAAATGATCTTGAGTAAGATGAAATGAGACAAGATGAAAAGAGATGATGAGTAAGATGAAATGAGACAAGATGAAATGAGATGATGAGTAAGATGAAATGAGACAAGATGGAATGAGATGATGATTAAGATGAAATGATCTTGAGTAAGATAAAATGAGACAAGATGAAATGAGATGATGAGTAAGATGAAATGAGACAAGATGGAATGAGATGATGATTAAGATGAAATGATCTTGAGTAAGATGAAATGAGACAAGATGGAATGAGATGATGATTAAGATGAAATGATCTTGAGTAAGATGAAATGAGACAAGATGAAAAGAGATGATGAGTAAGATGAAATGAGACAAGATGAAATGAGATGATGAGTAAGATGAAATGAGACGAGATGAAATGAGATGGTGAGTAAGATGAAATGATCTTGAGTAAGATGAAATGAGACAAGATAAAATGAGATGATGAGTAAGATGAAATGAGACAAGATGAAATGAGATGATGAGTAAGATGAAATGAGACGAGATGAAATGAGATGATGAGTAAGATGAAATGAGACAAGATGAAATGAGATGATGAGTAAGATGAAATGAGACAAGATGAAATGAGATGATGAGTAAGATGAAATGAGATGATGAGTAAGATGAAATGAGACAAGATGGAATGAGATGATGAGTAAGATGAAATGATCTTGAGTAAGATGAAATGAGACAAGATGAAATGAGATGATGAGTAAGATGAAATGAGACAAGATGAAATGAGATGATGAGTAAGATGAAATGATCTTGAGTAAGATGAAATGAGACAAGATGGAATGAGATGATGAGTAAGATGAAATGATCTTGAGTAAGATGAAATGAGACAAGATGAAATGAGATGATGAGTAAGATGAAATGAGACAAGATGAAATGAGATGATGATTAAGATGAAATGAGACAAGATGAAATGAGATGATGATTAAGATGAAATGAGACAAGATGAAATGAGATGATGAGTAAGATGAAATGAGACAAGATGAAATGAGATGATGAGTAAGATGAAATGAGACAAGATGAAATGAGATGATGAGTAAGATGAAATGAGACAAGATGAAATGAGATGATGAGTAATTGATGAAAATGAGACAATGTGCGATGAGATGAAATGAGATGAGATTACATGAGATGACATTGAGATAAGATGAAATGAAATAAATGGAATGAGATGAGACGAGTAAGATGAAATTATATAAGATGAGATTACATGACATGACATTGGGATAAGATGAAATGAGATGTGAGTGATGAGTAAGATGAAATGTGATAAGATGAAAAGAGATGATGAGTAAGATGACATTGAGATGAGATGAAATTAAATGAAATGAGGTGAGACGAGTAAGATGAAATTATATAAGATGAGATGACATGACATGGCATTGGGATAAGATGAAATGAGATGAGTAAATGAGAAAAAAAAAAGATAAGATGAGATGATGATATGAGATGAGATGGGTAACGTTATGAGATATGATGACATTGAGATATGATAAAAATGAGATGAGATGCGATGAGATGAGATGACACTGAGATACGATTTAATGAAAGGATATGATGAGATGATGAGTAAGATGAAATGAGATGCCCCTGCCATATAACAAAGATCCATTGAAAATAGTAGTGAAACTGCTAATAGGTGGCGATATATTATGCTGAAGGGTTCATCATATTATTACCTAAAACATAGCAGGTTTGGGAGCCACGTTATTATTATCATTATTATTCACGGTTTATTATTTTTGATTTAATATATACTAAGAGTAAATTTTGCTCATTTTTTTTTTCAATTGTTGATGATAAATAAATTCTATTTCAATAAAGCATGGCAACTTTTGTTGCGTTTTAAGCCAAGACTAATTGCGATGGGCGGAAACACTGTATGAATTCCACGTGACATCAACCGTGTCGGTTGGTGGCATATTGAAACCCATAGCTACGAGCTGAATATATGTCCATTCTATTTTTCTAATTAAACACCTGAAAGATGGAGAATAACGATTTGTAGAAAATAAATGAAACAAATCTTCGTTTATAGGATATATAAGAACTTTCTCATAATATACAATAGGGCTGTTCTTTTTTTATTATTTAGTAATATTGGAAATAAAATTTGATAATTGTAAATGCTTGGGACTATTTACCCAAACTGTGAATAAGTCCATGTATATAGAAACTGTGACTGCCTCGCGCCCTCGCCTAACATAATTATGTATAATAAATTATGATATGTACCTTTGCAGTACGATCACAATTATCAATTTATCAAAGCAAACACACACAATGTGACCATTTGGTAGGGTCTTTCAAAGCGCAAAGATTTGAAGGCTCAATCTTCTTGCATGCCTGAAAATCAAGCCATGACTTATTCGTTCTTCTTGCATCACGCGATCTGCCATTTTTGCCATCGCAAAATGAAAGCAATTAAGCTTTCGATGGATTCCGCCGAGCTATACCTTGACTCGGTATAGCGAGAGCCAGAAAGACTGTAAGAAGGTCGATGCAATCAAAGACAAAGGAAAAAGGATGGGATACAATCCCCATGACAAACAAATCGTTAGGTACGAAATAATGGACAACATAGGGTCTAATTATTTACATGCAAAAACACCAGAGTTAACCTTTGGTATTAATTATCTGGCATCAGTCCGTAATCGACCTCGTGGAATTGTAATATAACTTGATAATAGAGCTGCATTGCCGTGGCTTTCGAGGGAACAGATTTCTGTTGTTGCTGGCCTAAAGTTTCGGTCGGGGGGGGGGGGGGGGGAGGGGGCAGGGGAGTGGGGCTGCAAAAAGGGCTCTGACTCTGCTGACAAAATTCGCCCATGGAAATGAGCAAGCCGTCAGTGCTCATGGTAAAGGGTTAAAACATGGAGGGGACAATCGACATTATGTCCCCCACTTCCAAAATCATGGGGGGACGTGTCCCCCCTGTCCCCCCGGGATTTCCGCCCATGCTTGACTGAATCTAAACATCTAGTGGGTACTTAAAAGTAATATTAGCCACTTACACAGCTAAAATGCGTACTTTATTGGTTTTGTCGCGTATGCCGTGGACAGCATAACTCCTCTTAGGAATAAGTTATTTGTTTCATTTTTTTCTTCTATTATGCAGGAGAGAATGATTGTTAAATATATGATTTGCTGAACATTTGAGTGTCATTTGTTTCTTCTAAAAAATATCACCAATCCAGGTCAAGTTTAGAGACTCTGTATATACAGGGTGTCTTAAAAAACAATACACTTTTGAAATGGCCGCCAAATAACAAATTATATGATTTTTGGTTGAAAGTTTTATATGTATGGAAAGCTCAGACACCCAACTTCCATAATCAACAAATTCCGAAATTAATCCATGCTTGGGTGAGCATTGCTCACTTTTGTAAAGGCTATGGAGATTAGTTTTTATTTTAGACACCCTGTATACTCTTCACAGAAAGTTGTTCTCCATCCCTTATAGTTTTGGGTCCAACTTGTCCACAGTTCCCCCAATGTCTTCATAATTGGTACCGAATTTCCAACCTTCCGTACTGTCTCTTCAACATTATTGTTCGAGTTTTGTTCACAAGCCTCTGAAAATCTCAGATATGCCATTTTTGCCATGGCAATATGAAAACAAATTAAGCTACCTTGAATCGTTATAGAAGGAGACGCAGAGACTGCAAGAAGATTGGTGTCATCAACGAAAAAGTGAAATCGATAGGACACAATCCCCACAAGGGCCACAACAACAAAATCATCAAATATGAAATAATACACAGCATAATCATTTTCATGCAAAAACACCAGAGTTAACCTTTGGTATTAATTTTCTGGCTTCAGTCCCAAACTGCCAATCGATAGCTTGATAGGGCTGCCCTGCCGTGTTTTTTTTTTTCGAGGGAACAGATTTCTGTTGTTGTTGGCCTTAAGTTTTGATCGGGGGGTGGGCAGGGGGGTAGGGAAGGGGTGGAAAACAAATCTTTCGAGGTGCTGGCTCGACAAAAAAAAAATACATTGCCAACAAACATAATGGTTTGATAAGGTTATCCATTTGTGCCGTCACCGCATCGCATTTTTTTTGGGCGTCTTTTATTTTTGTTTAAAGGTTGTCTTGAAAAATTTTGAAGTTGGACTTACTATTCCTATGGCCGTGCGTGTTTCGAATTTCCTTGCCGAAATTGGTTTTCAACTTTTCGTACTCTTAAAACACTCCGTCTCTTAAATATCGATGTTCTTGTTTGTTGACCAGCCTCTGTATGGCACACTCTTTCAAAGCGCCAGGACTAGAAGGTAGAATCTACTTGCATGGAATTCTTTTTTTTTTGGGGGGGGGGGGGGATGGGGGGTAAAAGACCCAATTAATATTTTTGGGGCTTGACCCTTCTTCTAACACTCGCTTCTGGTATGTCGTCTTAAGAGTAGAAAAACATGCACCTATAGTCTACACAACACGTTTTTCATGTAATTGGCGCTTAATAACTGAAAATAATAAGTATTTTCCAGATTTTCTTGTTTGCCAATTGCATTTTTGTTTTTGGGGGGGAGGGGCAAGTCATTTTTTTTTTGGGGGGGGGGGGGAGGGGGAGGCTTAAGCCCCCTTACCCCCCCCCCCCATCGCCACCCGGAAGAACCGTGCCTGATAATATGCATCGTTCAAAATTCGTGCACAATTCAAAGATAAACCAGCTATCAATATCATCTTGAATGATTTCTGGAATCTGGAGTTGAATGCGCTCATTTTTCATGTGACAGAAATGAGTTCATGAATCAGATGATTTTAGTTGTAATTTTCCAAACTCCTTCCAGATTGGTTGACAACAGATGGGTGAAGTGGATGAGTGACGTCATCTTTGATGGACTAAAACATTGCACGCCTTGTGTCTTACTATTAACTATCCTGAACAAAATTCAGTTCTCAAGCATGATCTTAAAGTAGCATTCTTCTCAATCTTTTGCGGTCGCTCAATTGGAGTGCATGAATCCAGACAACGGAAAATAATATAATATGATAGTATACTTTGATAGAACAACTTTCAAATTGTTTCGTCTTCCTTAAAAAAGATTAATTTTCTAAGGAAATAATACTTTGATTTGCCTTTTTCTAAATAGCTGTGTTGTATTAGAGTTCAATTTAGAATTAAATTATCAATACACGCGCATACATATTTTCAGTCACTATAGTCCCAGTTCCATCGTGAATACGGGTGATACCATTATTGTGAGCCTGAAAGAGTTCGAAACGCGTTGGCAAATCACAACACGTGGAATTTGTCCACCCAATGAGCATCTGGAAAGAGGCATTGTGATTGGCCAACGCGTTGCAAAGTCGTGCTGATTTCTATTCCGAAAAGAATCAAAGATTGCACACAATTGCGGGAGTAAACAAAAACGTCATTCTTATAGACCTAATCTTTCTGTCATTGAAATTTATCCCGAACAATACAGCATCATCTGCATTTGTCCAAAGGAATGCTTGACTGAATCCAAACATCTGAAGGGTACTTATAAGTAATTTTAGCTACGTACACAGCTAAAATGCGTACTTTATTGGTTGTGTCATGTATGCCGTGGATAGCATAACTCCTCTTAGGAATAATTTATTTGTTTCATTTTTTTTTCTAATAGGCAGGAGAGAATGATGGTTAAATATATGATTTGCTGAACATTTGGTGTCATTTTGTTTCCTCTTAAAAATATCACCAATCCAGGTCAAGTTTAGAGACTCTGTATATACAGGCTGTCTAAACAAAAACTATACACTTTTGAAATGGTTGCCAAATAACAAATTATATGATTTTGGTTGAAAGTTTTATATGTATGGAAAGCTCAGACACCCAACTTTCATATGGCATCAAAAAATACCGAAAATAATCCATGCTTGGGTGATCATTGCTCACTATGGTAAAGGCTATTGAACTTAGTTTTTTTTTTTAGACACCCTGTATACTCTTCACAAAAAGTTGTTCTCCATCCCTTATAGTTTTGGGTCCAACTTGTCCACAGTCCCCCCAATGCATGGGTGTCGATCCTGGGGGGGATGCGGGATCCCCCCCCCCCAATATTTGAGGTGGGGGTATGGCGTGTATTATCATCTCCCCCCCCCCCCCAATATTTTGAGGTTGAATGTCATTCAAGTTTATTGTATAGAAATATTACATGATCCTTGTTGTTTTTTGAGTCTTCGCAGTGAATTTATACTGTTTAATTCTTCTGAATATCATTTTTAAATGCTCTAAAATGCGACTTTTCGACTCTGTTTGTCAAAAAGTCCCTGGTTTGGGAGGGGGTATCCCACCTCCCACAGCCTCCCCGCTCGGTCGCTTCGCTCCCTCGCATAGGACACCAAATCACCAATCATCCCCCAAGCATGAAAAGAACCGAAGGTACCGAATTTCCAACCTTCCGTACTGTCTCTTAAACATTGTTGTTCGAGTTTTGTTCACAACCCTCTGAAAATCTCAGATTTGCCATTTTTGCCATGGCAATATGAAAACAAATTAAGCTACCTTGAATCGTTATAGAAGGAGACGCAGAGACTGCAAGAAGATTGGTGTCATCAACGACAAAGTGAAATCGATAGGATACAATCCCCACAAGGGCCACAACAACAAAATCATCAAATATGAAATAATACACAGCATAATCATTTTCATGCAAAAACACCAGAGTTAACCTTTGGTATTAATTTTCTGGCTTCAGTCCCAAACTGCCAATCGATAGCTTGATAGGGCTGCCCTGCCGTGTTTTTTTTTTTGAGGGAACAGATTTCTGTTGTTGTTGGCCTTAAGTTTTGATCGGGGGGTGGGCAGGGGGGTAGGGAAGGGGTGGAAAACAAATCTTTCAAGGTGCTGGCTCGAGAACGAAAATACATTGCCAACAAATATAATGGTTTGACAAGGTGATCCATTTGTGCCGTCACCGCATCGCATGTTTTTGGGCGTCTTTTATTTTTGTTTGAAGGTTGTCTTGAACAATTTTGAAGTTGGACTTACTAATCCTATGGCCGTGCGTGTTTCGAATTTCCTTGCCGAAATTGGTTTTCAACCTTTCGTACTCTTAAAACACTCCGTCTCTTAAATATCGATGTTCTTGTTTGTTGACCAGCCTCTGTATGGCACACTCTTTCAAAGCGCCGGGACTAGAAGGTAGAATCTACTTGCATGAAATTCTTTTTTTTTTTGGGGGGGGGATGACTGTGTGTTGCTTACATCAGCAGATCTGCCTTTTTTTATGCAAGCAAAGAACTTCGCCGAGATTCCTTAGATCGATATAGCGCCAGAGACAGAAAGACTGCAAAAAGGACAATCGATGAGATACACTCCCTATACAGAAAGTAGGAAATAATGGACAGCATAATCATTTTCATGCAAAAACACCAAGGTTAACCTTTGGTATTAATTGTCTGGCATCAGTCCCAAATCGATCTCTGGCAATTGTAATAGCTTGATAGGGCTGCCTTGCCGGGCCTTTCAAGGGAACAGATTTATATTGTTGCTGGCCAAACGTTTCGATCTCGAAATGTTTGCTGTCTCGAAATCGAAACGGCATTGCAAGTCACAATGGTTTGGCAAGCAGTTTGATGGTCCATATTTAAAATAAGTAATAATGAATTGTGGTGTAGTACTAGCAGAATTGTATGATGTGCACTATCGACAATTTATTCCTTAGTGTTATCATTACCACTTGCAAAATAGCAGGTGTGTTGTAGGTTAAGCTATTTTAACGATATCATTGTTACAGGTATTGCAGAGTCTTGGGCACATTGCTGATTTTTCATATTCATCAACAAAACTGCGACCTCTTTAAAATAACAGACCAATTTTGTTCTAAATTTATTTGTGCATAATTATACAAATTAGGTAATCATATGGGTTTTTTCTTAAAGGTAGTGTCATACTTTGGTAGGAAACACGGATTTACCTATAACTTTCAGGATATACAAATGGTGACGGTAGAAACACACCGTTTACATTTATCAAGTATTTATCATGACATTAGTAAAAGCAACGGCTGAAAATATTTTTGATCTTTATGATAAAAAATAACGGTGAA